>VZSU01002124.1:108058-150141 GCA_013398715.1 Nesospiza acunhae | reverse complement strand
AACTATTAATGTGGACCAGAGTTGGAACAGATTCAGTGGCATGACTGGGGAGTCCCAAAGGCATTCATTTGACAGAGGAGATGGTTTCTTTGGTGCCATTCTGATGACAGTGTGTGTGAGGTGCTTTGGGAGTTTTTTTTTTTTTTTCTTTTTTTTTTTTTTTTTTTTTTTTTTTTGTTTTTTTTTTTTGTGTTCCCAACCCCAACAATCAGCATTCTTCCATGAGAAACATAATGAAAAGGGCTTTTGTTCTTGAAGACTACTTGAGTGATGTACTAAATTGTTGAAATATTTGACAGTCTGGACACTGACACCTGTTTCAATTGTGAATAAGAGTGAAGTCATGTCTGCATGATGCATCATGTCTTACACTGCCAGAATACTTGAAATGCTGCTGAAATGAGCTTACAGCACTTTGATGCTTCTGGTAGCTCCACATATATTTGTGTAGCCCTCTTGTTTCATGCTGACAATGTGTGGCTTCATGTGTGGCTTGAAAACTGTTTTTATTCAGGAACACCAGAGCCCCCACCCCACTCCTCATCCATTCTGACATTTTTTCTGGTTGGCTAAGCTAAGGTGCAAATGAATGCTGACATGAAATCTGACTTTTCAAGAACATGCCATAAAATAAAATAAAAATCCTACTGTCTGAAGTGGGGAAGTGATCATAGCATTCTCACAAATATTCTAAATGAGGAACAATGAAGAAGAGAGGAGTTCTGCTGAATGTCAGGCATCCCCCAGAGGGTCTGAGTGCTGCAAAGGCTGTGCAAGTGCTAATGAGTGTGGAAGTATAGAGCTCCCTGCAGAATTAATGCAGTTTTCAAGATGACTAAGTAGCAGCTAGAAGCAGCCCATCTTCAAACTCTTGTGGAATTTGTCCTAAGTATTGTGAAATCACTGGTAGGTGAAGGATACAGAGCAGGAGTTATGCTGGCATCATGCTAGAGTTGTGGAGCCACAAAGTTGTCCTGTTTTAATGCAGAGTGTAGTGACCTAACTTTTTCTTTTGCTGAAACTAATTTTTAAGGATCTATTTTCTGTGTTGTACCATTCCACAGAATCTTGGCTATGGTATTTTCAAACAGAGGAAATGTCCAAGATGCACACTGTAAAAGTACTCTGCCTGTCATACTCACTGAAATTATACTGACTGTAGGTAGGCAAGCTAATATTTTTGATAGTGCAACCAAGTGTGATGATGTCACTGATTTTGTTTCCAGCTCAGTTAAAATGAAGTTCATGCAAATGCATTGTACAGGAAGCCCAGTAAGCCTAAACAGATGGATGAGATAGCTGGCTATTAAACTGAAGCAGGTTGTTTAATTCTGCCTAATCTGTCAACCTAACTGTCAAAACTGGCTTTAGTGGGTTAGATCTTGCTGTTTAGCTGCCTGAGCAATGTGCTCTTCCCTCAACATTGCCGAGGTGCTGCTGCCCTCTCTCACTGTCACAAACCTCACTTGTTTTGAAGCTCTTGGAGCTGAACATCTTGTCTTGCCTTGGGGAAACCTGGTGCATGTCAAACAACTATCACAGGTGTGAGTAAACCAAATGAAGTTGGAGTGCAGAGTAAATGATGTTATTTCAGTTGTCGTGGCCTGTGCTTTCTTAGTTAGTTTATGCTGGTTTAATTGTGTCTCTTCTGGATACTGTCCCCAAAACAAAGATGAGTGACTGGGACATTTGTTCTTAGTCAAGTACTTGTAAAACTTATGTCTTGGAAACATAAGGAGATACTCAGTGAGCTGGGATATCGCTGGGACATGGTGTGTATGAAAATAACAAAGATAGTTCTTCTAGAGTGGAAAGGCTGACAAATAATTTCAAAACGAATAGAACTTGATGTAAATTTTCTCCAAAGAGGAATGTAGTGGTGCTGACCAATTTACCAATTCTCCTAGGAAATGTTGCTGAGAGGATGGCAACTTTACAGATAAAATAACAGGGGTAATTAGAAGTTTCCTTGATTGCAGCTCAAGTAGGTACTCACACTAATAGAGTGTAATGTACATACTGATTTTCAGACACTGTGGCTTGTTTTATGTAGATGTGTCTGCTAATTTGTGATTTTAATTTTTGAAACATATTGGAGATTGTAGTGTACACATTCAGTTTTTTTTTTTATGGTGGTAAGAATAAAAAAAATATTCATGCTAATGTTTAAAGAAGGGGAACTATTCAGTTGCTCATTAAAATAAAAAAGTGGGGGAGGGTGAGATAATTTGAACCATTGAAAGATGTAAGTTGATGCCAGGGTTAACTTTAGCTATTCCATATACTGCAAAGCAGGAACTTGCACTAAAGGGAGCCAAAACCTGCTCTTGTGGACTTTCATAAACATTGCTATGGTTATCAGGTGGTTGACTGTGTGGGGTGGTTTGCATGGTGGTTTTTGTGTTTGTGGTTTTTTTTTTTTTTTTTTAATAAACTGATTTTTGTAATTTGAAAAGCCTTTAGCAATTTTAAAGGGACTTAATTCTACTATTTGCTAGAGTGGAGAACTCACATATTTGTAAAGCAGACTATTAAATTGCTGCCTGTGTACTTAATGCTCTATGAAGTTATCTAATGGGCATTATCTCAGCCATTAAATGTCTCATGCACACAAGTTGGAAGGAGATTTGTCCTGTGGCTCCCAAGCCATCTGTTGAGCCCCTGGATTTTCATGTAGTCACGTGCAGACTGTTAAATTTTCTCAAGGGCTTGAACTGGTATTAACTGGAGTTTGGTTGTCTGGTTGAATGTTCTGCTACATTAAGTTTGTATTCCTCTAGTTTTTGAAGTAATATCCTGCAGAAATCTTGTATTGGGAAGTGTTCTTCATGAGATGGGATCCTCATTATTTTTCTTGCAGAGTGCTACAGTATTTTTTTACAAAGTAGCTCTTGCCTTACGCAGGAAAAGCATCAGGAACTCTGTAACAAAAGTGTGTGCTTTTGGTCACCAGAGATTCCCAAAAGTGCAGGACTGCCTATTAAATCTTTTTTGTTGTTGTTTCATATTTTGAAGTGTTGAAGGAATAAATTGTGTTCACCGGCTATAGTAGAACTTAATCCACTGGCTTTTGTTATCCAGCCCATTAATGTCTGGATGAATTACAGCAACGGTTCAACTGCTAATCTAAGCTTTTAGAGCAATGTGTGCTACAACTTGGGAATTTATTTTTAGTTGGAGTTTGTCCATCTTGCAATTTCCAACCATTGGATCTCATTCTGCCCTTGTTTCTTACAGGTAAAAGATTTCTAGTCAGTCTTCTGTGGATACTTAAAAATTCCTGATGAAAAGCCCATTTCTAAGATTTCACTTGATAAACTAAATTTAGAACACTTCTGAACGTGTGTTTTTACATACTTATTTTAAATGTGTCTGCAGATACATTTATATTATATATTGCTGGTTGGTAGGAGATGTTAATTTGGTTGCTCATCAGCTCCATGTGGAACTGGCAACACTTGGTAGCTCTTCTGTTGTGTCTTTTTGCCTCACTAATTTCCCTCCACACCAGACTTTCTAAGATTTTGAGGCAAGTGTGTGTGTGTGAGATAGGGAAGAGAACATGTGTTGGGACAGTATGTTAGAGGTACTTAAATAATTTTACTTTTTATTTTTGGAGATGAAAATAGAAGGGGATAGCAAATCTTTACAGCAAGTCTGTAAAGCTATAGCTTGATCTTCCATGTTCATATATATTTTCATATTTCTGTGGGCATGTTTGGTTAAGTCACAGTGAGAAGCATGTTGCAAGCCTGCTTCTGAGTATGGGCTTCCTTCATCCATTTCAAAAATTTTATTTTTGCTGAGTCTTATAGGTACCTTGTCTGATATGAAGTATGGGGTTCCTCTAACTAATCCTACCAGTCATTCAAGTAAGATTTTTGGTTTTTGTTTCTAGAAAATGGTCTTTAGTTTAATGACCTTTCTGCTGATTATCAGTAAGCAGCTCACAGGTCACCTGCTTTTCCTGCTAGAAGGCAACAATTCCTTTTTATTCTAGAGAATTCTTTTCCAGCAAGAAACCTTTTGTACTCTGACTTTTTGGATGGTTTTTTTTGGATGTATGGACATGTGGATAATCCAAATCCTAAATTCTTTAATAGAATCAAAAACTGGAGGACAGCTAGGACATTTTAAGCTTTCAGTGGCAGTTACGACTCACACTGTTATCAGCAGCCATGCAGAAACTCTTCCTTTAGTTGTCTGATCATGTAGTCATGTTTTTACTCTGTGAAGCAAGGCAGCCAAGTCATAGGAGCAGAGGTTTAAAAAATTTGCTTTTTCACTAATTTCTCATCAGGTGTGTATTGTGTTATGTGTAATTCACAAGGATTAATGCTTTTTTGGTAGCAGTTTCTAGGTTATTTGGGTGAGAGTTTCTGACTTGCTTTTCCTTCTGCATAGGAAGGAGCAGATGAATTGATTAGCAGATGAGATGAGCTGCAGCAGAATTTGTACTCAGCAGCAACAGAATTAATTTTGGAAGTGGATCAACTGCCCCTCTCTGAGCACTCAGGAGCATTACAGGTGGGGAAGTTGTTCTGATCAGTGTTCTGATTTTGAAACACTGAGAACCTGTTGAGGGTGTTTGCTCAATGTGAAACATTTTATAGTTGGAGACCTGGCAGCAGCAGATGAAGCTCTAGGTTACACTTCAAGTGAAGCTATACAGCTGTAACTTGGAACAGAACTTTTGATCCTGGTCTCCTAGATGTTTTGTTTCCAGAGGGGAATTATCTAGATCCTGGATTTGAGCATTAGCTTTTCTTTCATGGTACTGCGTTTGGTGACTGATAAGACTTCACCAAGTGCAGAATATTTATGAGTCAAGTGTTAATGAGAGAACCTGCAATTAAAAAGTCAGTGCAGTTATCCTGTAAATTGTGGTACTGGGCTGGTTGGTTGGTTGGATTACATGCTTTCCTGCTAAGAGTCTCTTTTCCTCCCAGCCAACTCAACAACAGAAAGTAGGGATATAGATAGGGAAATAGGCTCCATAGAGGCACTAAGAACTTTTGCAGAGGACTTTGCAAATAGAAATTTTACTGGCCTTTGCTATTAGAAATAATGCATTTTCTTCTTTTTTACTTCAGAAACATTACTGCCCTTAATTTTGACTGTGCAAGTGTGTGTGGAGAGGGAAAATTTTATCAGTAGTTGGGCAGCTTGTCTGTATAAATTCCAGATATTTTTTCATCCACACATAAATGAGATTGAATTCCTATGAATAATCACCCAGGTTGCAGTCTGCAGTTTGTGTAAGGCTGGAGCAGCAGTAATGAAGCCTTCAAATTTTTGTGGAATTACTCAATTTCCAGTGGATTAATTTTTCAATGCCATTAAAAAAAATGTTTGATACACTTATATTTTTTCAATGGTCTGATATACAGATTGGTGTCTAATTGGAAAAGATAGTGGATAGGTAGCATTCCATGGTTGGAATTTATTACTGGAGGCCCTGTGAGCATCCTGCTCCTTCAGATGGAGAAAAGTTGTGGTGTGTTGTTTGTAGGTTTTTTTTCCTGTTTTGGAGTTGGTTTGGGTATTTTTCTCTGTGTGCATGCTCAGAGGTTATGCTATGCAAATCCACTAGGTGGTAGGCATTAAGCATCTTCCAGCTAATTGTACAGCAGAGAAATTTTAACAGTGTTTTGCAAATATTTGAAGGGGTACTGAAATACTGCTAGTAAGTGTGTTGATTGAATTTTGAGGTTCAGCTTAACAGGGTTTGATTTTTCTCTCTTCTGTTAAGAGTTGGAACCTGCTTCTGCATGCTTATGAGAGTGAAATTGCTAGTGTTTTAGAGAACTGTGTTTATAGTATGAAAAATAAATGGGAAGAAATAGGGCATCACAGGATTCTTTCTTCGAGGACAGTCTGGTGGAATACATGCAGATACTTCTCTGGTGTGACTAGTGCCATTATTTTTGTAAACAGAGTGTGTGATATTGGATATTGAACTGTTACTGATCACTTTTCTCTGCTCTATTACCCACTTTGGCTGCTGTTAAATGGGCTGATTTTTTTCTCTCTTCTTCAGAGTTTTCCATTTGAACCTGGCTATTACTTTGCCCTGCCATTTTCTACCCATGTGTATCCTGGTGTATTGAATCCCAGCTATTAAGAAAATGCAAAAGAATTATTTAAATAGTCTCCATAAATACAGCACAAACCTCTTCCTGGTACTTACTTATAGGGAAGCATATTTGTACAAAGCTCATGCCACTTGGCTCCGTTGAAAATTGCTGTTTAAACAGCTGATTGCTTGGAATGAATGCTGCTCACTGTAGCAGCTCTCCTTATGAAAGCAGGTTTATAATTTTTATAAAATGCTGTTAATGCTGTTTGTTCTGTGTTTTTTTTTTTTTTTTTTTTTTTTTTTTTTTTTTTTGGCACTGTATTCAGTAATTACAATGTGAGGAAATTCTTATTATTTTGGCCCCAATCTGAACTTTTGCTGTGGCGTGTCTGTAGTGCCAGTTCGGGTTGTGGCATCATCATGCATGGTTCTACAAAACTGGTTAAATTCACTTCCTCACCTCCACAATACCTGCAGCCCTCAGAAAGGGGAGGCCGCTGCTGTTCCAGCCCCTGGTGGTGGTTTCAACAATTTTATTTGGTTTTCTACCTTACCTCTGCATTTCAAGGGTCAAAAGGCTTTACATTCAAAAGCATTCCTTGGCTGCTCACCTTGTCTCTTAATACAAATTCACTTTGTTTTCCGTTTCTGATTTTTTTACTGAGTTTGAGTAGTTTATTCAAACTCATTATAAATTGAACTGCATTTGGCTCTTTATCCTCTGCATTGCATTTTCTAGTAGATATATTGGCACTTGATCTCATAAGAAAGTGGAATGTAAAATAAAGTAAAATATACTTCACTGGATACAGGAAGAGACTTTTGTAGTAAAAGTAATTTTACACCAGTAGATGGTGCTAACTTTTTCTGAGATAAATGAATCTTGATTTTAGTAGGTTATATGTGGTCACAGAATTCATCAGGTATGCAAACCTGGTTTTATTTGATTCACTTGACACCCAGGAGCTGACAGCTTCTCTGGAGATGATGTATGGTCAAGATTCTGAAGCAGATGACTCAGGAGGTATTTCACCAGTTCTTTGAGCGGATGGGTGTTAAAACGAAGAAATTAATTTGTGTCAGAAATAATATGGACACAACTCTGCAAATTCTTGCTGACTGGTTCAGTGACATCTAAAAGGTATGAAGAGCAATCAATCTTTCCTGTTGGTGAAAATGATGAAATGTGACACTGTCTATCCACGCTTGTGAGGCGTAGGCATTAGTAGGGACAACGGTTTGTGGTGGGGAGATTGTGCATATGAACAATGGCTCTAAATCTCAGTGTCTCAATACAGAGGGAAAGGTAATGCATTGAGGAATAAAGAGTTAATTGTCCTTTATTCTTGGTGCAGTGAGCTGGAGTTTATACATAAGATGTCCTCTCAAAAGAAAACAGAAATGCCAGTGTGTTTATGCAAGTATAATTTTGGGTGTGCCCTTCCACCTTGGTTGTGTGACTGAAATGCTTTAATTCATTCTTTCAAGCTGCCTTTGGAGAGAAAGATTCAGATTTTAAAAGGTTCTAGCTCAAAAATATTTCTTGATGAAGAATTACATAAAGAGGAGCCAATCTGACTGGATGTCACGTATGTACAGGCTGCAGAGAAGTACATAATAGATTTTCTTTCTCATTGAAACACTGAGTGTGGAGAATTTTTACAAATGAAGTGCACACCATTCTGCATTCTGATGCTCAGTCTCAGTCAGAGTTGTAGGAGGTTTGGAGCAATGAAAGTGGCTGCAGGTTGTTTGTCTTAAAGGAGATGGATGGTGCAACTGGATTACCATTCATTGAGTTCTGCTGTAAAGAAAGCATTAAGTAGGGAGGTAACTACGAGACTTTCCTACCCCTGTGATTAATATCTATGTTTTTTTCTCTGCTTAGGACTCAATCTTCCTGGAAAGACTGTCAGCTACTCCTTCTCCATTCCTGCAGGCCCAGCTCCCTCAATCTCCTTCTTGTCACTATTACCCATAAATATTCTATTTGTGTCTGTACAGCCTCCCTGCCCATGTGAGTTGTGCATAATCACAAGGGTTGTGCCCTCTCATGGGGAATCAGTTTTTTGCTCTTGCATCTCATTGTACCCAGAGCATTTACTGTAGCCTGATGCAGCAGTTTAGACTTGGTGCATGTCATGCAGAGTATAATGTTAATGAATGTAATTACTTACAGCTGTTTATAATCATGTTGGTTATTAGAGGGGGCAAACAAACATGCAGGTGGGTTTCTGTGATTGAAATTCCGAGGGGTATTCTGGATGTAGAATCAGCCATGTAAGCATGGCTGAAGTTTGTTAGTATAGTAACAACTTTGGTTTACTTATTTCAAATCTGAATTTTTCTGCAAAACCTTCATAGGTACAGGAAGTGTACACAAATTTGGTATGGATTGGTATAGCACTAGTTGGTAGATCACGGAAGAAATTTTAATTTATCCTTTGTCACTTCAATTTTTGCTATGCAATTTTTCTGTTTACTTCTACTTCCTTTAAAAAAGTGTGAGCAATTGTATAGAGGAAATGCTCCTTTGAAGAGTTTCCCTTCTCTTTATTTTAAATACATACTCCTCTCCCTCTTTTTCTGAATCCAAATTCATCTACTGTAACATCTATGAGAATCTATGCAATAGGAAATGTATAGGTTTGGGTCAATGACAGACAAGGGAAGTTTCAGAGCCTGTATGACTCTTCCAGTATGAATCTGCAGGCTTTCAGGAGCAACACTGTTTGAACTCACTGTTCTAACTCACTGTTCAAGTTCTTTTATTATTTTAAATATTTTTTTGTTTTGTTTTGGTTTTTTTTTTTTTTTTAGTTCCTTTAAGCTCAAAACAATAAAACATTTTCACAATATTTAGTGGAATACATAAGTTTGATAGGTACATGAACAAGGTGGAGTTTGCAGGTTTCTCTTATGTGTATCTTGCCTGTTAAATACAGCACCATATTTCTATTTTAGTTCTGGTTGCCAGTTTAATATATTTTCTTCTGCAGATATGAGCAACAAAACTTTACTAAAAACAATGCTCAGTGTAATTATAAGCTGATCTTACCGATTTTTCTTTGTTTCTTTCTGCATTTTATATCTTGAAATTATTTCTGTCTTTTATGAAAGTACTTATGGTTTCCTGGTGAAATCTTTAACCTCATGCAGCACTTGATAAACTATGAAATAGATCCCAGGATGTGCCTTCATCTCTGCCAGTACCATGTAGGAATGGAAATCTTGTGTACCGCTCTGAGGGCAGCACATGTTGATTTTTGACATGAAACTCAATAGGAGGTGGATTTTGACTCTTCTACTGTTTCATATTTTGATAAAAAGCATAATGAGATTAGGAAAATAAAAGTCAATCAAGGGAATTATTAACTTTATTTTTGCCCGGTGAATCTCAAAGCTGTTAGCTCTAGAAATTGTATTACTTAAGTGTGAGGTGAGATCTGATCACGAATCTTGATTGTATTTCCAGGAGGTCTAACTCTGCATTTCTTGATTGTTTTTGCTGTCTGATTGCTAGCTTCTTATTTTCAATTGCATGGCTCATTGCCTGGGTAGGTTTGGGGTTTTTTTCCATTCTGCTCTTCGAAGTGTTGTAACCTGATGCCATAAGTATCTTCAGATTCAGAGGAAGTGGTTCTCAGTGGGGATGAAATTCTTGAGTTGGCTTAACTAAGAAATATTGGGAAAATAGGTTCTTCCCTCTCTATGTGCTGAGAAGCTTTCTTTGAGCTTCACCAAGTTTTTCTGCATGTGCTGAAAATACACATGAAAATTTTGTTCGAAATAATGGTATTTCCGAGATTAACACTTTTTAATCACTTTCATTTTGCATGGGACAAGTGTTTTTGCCTTACCAATACTCTTTTTCTGTGCTGGTGTGAGCCTTTTTCTCAGTTATTTATATTTCCTCCATTCTCTTTGCTCACTCTCAGGTACTTGAATTGTCTCTGCAAGGAGTCCCTGCTGTGCCAGAGAAGGGCCATTTCAGTAGGTATTGCATCTGTCCTTTGATGTGGCATCATACTAACAAAAACCCAGGAGTTTAGCTTGTGACTGCTCTTGGAGATAGAACCAGTGACTCACTCCTTGTGTGCTTTAATATTCCACATCTATTTAATTGTGCTAGCCTTAAAAAATCTTTAGTAGCATGTGGAATATGAAATTGATTTCTGCTTAGAAGTACCGGGAAGTTTTATCCTGTTGAAACTCTTGGATGAACTTTTAGACTTGCTAACTTCCCTTTTTGAATATAAGAAGAGAGAGAAAAATCTGATAAAATATTTTCCCATTAACGATGGAATTTCTCAGTCAAAGTTTAACATCTTAAATGTTGGTGTGTATAAAGAATGACTCTCAATCTTTATTCTCTCTCTAACTCAGTCCAGGAGCATGATGAAGCACAGAAGGGAGTAATTATGAGTATTCACAACAAAGCCATATATGAAGTTCAACATGAGCAAAGCATAACCGCTGTCATACAGAATAGATACTTGGCCAGTGTTGAGGTGAGTTTATGCCTTATTTATTTCTAACCCTTTTTGATACAATTTCTTTTTGGTAAATGTTCATTTATCTTTTCAGAAGAGAGTTTTAGGAGTATTGGTGATGAGAGGTTAGTTGGGTTAAAGCTTCAGAATCCCAGTAGTACATTGCCTTAGTCAATGCTTAGTTTCATACATTTAAATACAAAGACACTTTCTTAAAAAATAAAGCAATGAAAGCTGGAATTTCTAGATTTGTGACAAAATCAGTGCTTAAGGGCTTTAAGTAGAACATTGGTTTTTCAGAAGATTTTTAATGTAATTAAAATTAAACACAATAAAAACCCTCTTCAGTGGGGAAGGACCCTGAAAAGCTGAATTTGAATAGGCTCCAAGCTGTTTCTTTAATGCATTTGAGTAAAACATTAAAATAGAAAGATTTGACAATTTGTGATTTTTTTTCTTTTCCTCCTAGTTCAAAAAACCATGCAGAAGAGTTGTTGAAGAGAAGACATGTTATTCACTACTTATTATCTGTTAAGAAAACTGAAAACCTTAAAAGCCCAGTTAAAGTGGAAGCTGTTTGAAAGGAGCACATTTTGTGGTGTGGGAATTTTTGTCTGTGTTGTTCAGATGAGTTAAGAAACATTAATTTTGTCTATTCCAAGTAAGAGGTAACTATGTAAAACAGTTTATGTCTTATGAATTAAATTTTGCCTTTAAATGTGGAAGTTTTACAGGCCCCTGAGACCAAGCTTGAATGGTTTAAAAAACAAAAAAAAACCCCTCCACTTAACCAACCATCAAGGAAAATAAAAAAGTACATAGACTTTTCTGTTTCAGTCTCTAGCCATGACACTGCTTTTAACTAATTCCCTCTGGTGACAGGCACTATTCACAACATAAGCAGTTTTGTCCAACTCTTTCTGCTGTTCTGGTTACTTTTAACTATGTTGATAATGTGTGTATCATCTCCTTGGTGACAGAAGTCAGCGTCTGTTCCAGCTTTCAGGGTTCCCCACTATTCCTCAGAGAGCTTCAAAGAAGGTAAATACTACTTCAGCTTCACTGCAGTTGGCTTGATTGTACATTAATTATTCTAATGATGATGCTTAAGGAGAAAAAGAATCTGCACTTTGCCTCTGAGCATTGTAAAGGGGCAGTAAGCTCCCAAGAGGGCTTTAAAATGAGATGCACTAAGGAAACCTACTGGGAAAAGGATTCTTGAGTAATGAGGTGAGATGAAGAAAATGTCTGCTTACTGGAGAAAAAAAAGAATGAATTATGGAACTTGGTGTTGTTGGTAGATTAATGACATTCCTGTGACTTTTATATGGGACCAGCTAATTAAAATTAAAAAACAAACAAAAAAACCCCTCTTTGTTTTAGGAAACAAGCAGGCAAAAGGCTAGAACATTTGGCTTGTCGCATAAATAAAGGGAACGCCTTTCTCAGTGATTAGGTTTTCAGAGAATCTCTTGGGTTTCCAGGAAGGAGACTGAGTAAAATATGCATTTGAGAATACATTCAATTCCAGAACTGTTATATGGAAGCTGTTTTAAAATCCTGATGTAGTAGATTACTGTTGCTTGGTATAATAGCAGAATGAGAATTATACACAGACTTGGTTATTCCTAATGCAGTCTGATGATTACAGTGATTTTGAAATGACATAATAAAAACTTCTCTTTTACTTAACATAAAAATAAATTCCAACTGTGATAGACAGGGGATTGTACTACTTGTTGACAGCTGAGTTTTCTGAAAGGTCATTCTAGGTACAGATGGTGTAATTGTGAAAAGTATAAGAGCTGAGGAAGACTTACAGGTAAGGGCTGTGCTGAAATGAGCAGCTCATGGGACAGAGCAGGAAAGTTTCACCCATGGTTCACAGCCTGGATCAGGTTTGTGCCTTCTCTGCAGGCGTGTCAGTACTGCTCAGTGCTCCTACTTTCTGTGTGGTCACAAAAGGATGGAGATGGGACCTGGTGTGCTATCAAGGACTCCTGCCAATCTGCAAAACTTGTCCCCTCCAGTCTGGCCAGAGCTGCTGCTGGCTGCCATCATGGAAGGGACTAGAAACTCAGGGTCTGGTTTTATTTTGACAGTAGACAGTCCCAAAATATGTTGTAAACCAGGAGGGGGGAAGCAACTAGTAATAGGTAAAAAGCAGGAAGAGAGAGAAGAAAAAATAGGCAACCTGGCAAAGCTAAATTCTTCAAAGTAGTGCTGAATTTCTTTTTGTATTTGTATTTTTTTTTATTTTTAAATTTGAGAAAGTTTGCAGTTTGTATTCTTTGCCACCTTATGAGCTTTAATAGTTTCTTAGTGCATGGTATGCCAGGAAGGAGAAAGCAGCCAGCTTTCCTGCATTAGGTGGTGTGTTGGACAGCACCTCCTCCACCTCCCTGTTATATTCTGGCACTGTATTGCTGCCTCCCCAACCCAGCAAAGCTCCCAAATTTGAAAAGCCACAAGCTGCACAGCAAGTGCTCATGTTCCCATGCAGTGATTTTTACATGAGCAGTTCATATATTTGAACTGGTTCTCTGAGTAACAGCTGGAGCTCCAGGTATACGGGCAGGTCTTTCTGGGAAACACTGGCACTTCCATCATCCCTACAGGGATGGCTTCAGTAAGCCTGTGCTGCTGCGTTTTAAGAACGATTGCTAACAGAGATGTGAACTGCAAGTTGATGGGTAACCACCATTGGCTTAGGAGATGATGCTGATTCATATGAAAGTCACTCTTCATTGGGCTTTATTCCCCATTTAGAGAGCAGTTGTTTAAAATTAAGTAATTTTTCTACTTGGATAAATGAGTGATGGAATAGATTAGCTAAAATGTAGCTTGATATCATAGATGTTTATAAATTATTAATGTGATAGAATTTAGTTAGAATACTTTTGCTACCATTATTCAGATCTTGCTCTGTTCTAGAGGGTTTTTCACATAGAAGTGAGGACAAAAGAAAAGGTAATAAAACTCAAAAAAACAAAAAGCCAACCAAACAAAAAAACTCCCCCCAAAAAACAATGAAAAAAACCCCACCAAAACTGAAAAGAACAAAGACAGTTTTACAAATGACTGATTCTTCTGGAAGAGAATATCTGGGATAGGCATTGAGGAACCTCATCCAAGTTTGCTGGGTGAATTTCAGATTGCTCCACCTGTAATGAATGTTCAGCTCAGACTTGGTGTTGCATTGATCATTTGATGGAAAATTCTTAGTACTGTGTCCAGCAGTTGCCAGTTTCACATTGGGCATCTGAGATTCTGTTCTCCCTCATTTCATAGCAGTGCCACTTCAAAAATGCAGACAGTGATTTTTCAAATTCTCTGCTGATGTGTCCCAAGAACCCAGCACTGCCTAACACATTTCCTTTTGCTGTCTGTGTGATCTCTCAGGACAGAGGCATTTTCAGCTTAACCTGCAGGCAGTGTCTGAAAAATGCTGTACTCATATATGCTTCTAGGCAATAATGAAGACTGGGGGGATTTTGCTTGGTTTATGAGTACAAAGTTCACATTTGTCAGACAGAGTGTGCTTACCCCTCAACATTTCTTTAGCATAAAGCTTGGGCAGGGACTTTTCAGTCATATTTTTAAAAGTCTATTTCTTTTGACCTCTTAGAGTTTCTTCTGACATTATTATTTCCCTCTTGTTTCTGTGCAAGGGAAACTTGAGTCCCTTGCCTGTTTAACCCTACTGTAAAATTAGAAATAAAATCTTTACTTGCCATTTTTTCATATCAATGCATTTTCATTTGGAACCTGGTGAATCTCCTTGACTGATGCTTGGTTTTGTTAAACTAAAGGGGTAAACCCACCAGGGTTATGTATTATATAGCTTTTAATTTACAGCTTTGCATTCAAAACCAGGAATTTAGCGTAAAAAGAAGATGGAACACATGAAGTAGAGGTTGTCATGGTATGTCAATTGTCAGATGAGGAAGGAAAGGCTGTTCTTGTATAGAGGTGGTTGGTTGGATTTTAAAGTGAAATATTTCATTTGAAGTGCTGGGCTGAAAAAATGTTCTTAATTGACTATTTGCACAATTCTGGATAGCCTGTACAAATAACAATTGAGAAGGTAGGAAGCCCCAGAGTTCTCTTAATATTTAACTCAGATCTCAGAAGGAGCAACTAATAATTGAATGATATTGTGTTATAGACTTGGAGAATAAGTCATGGAGATTCAGCCTCAAAGGAGGTATTTTTATTAGAAACCTATTTTTTTCTGAAGTCAGGAAGTTGACTTTTTTCATCCTTCTTACTACACAATGACTGCACAGTGTTTGAGCATTATTAAAGCAGCCAAATTAAATTTTAATCATGTAAATGCAGATGAAAATGTGTACTGTGCCTTTTACTCTTTGTTTGGTGTTTCTTTTTTTGTGCAGCAATTTTTCCTGTGCCTCTGAAACAAATCTGCAGATATAAGTGAACCCTGCATGATACAAATTGCTGTTGATGTTTTCATTCTTTCTACTCTCAACTGTTATTCTCTGCCTGCCTTAGGACAGCAACTGGTGTCTCCTTGAACTCTATTTGCAGACCCTTTTCTGAAGCTTATCCTTGCCCAGGGTCTCAGTGACTCTTTGAGAATAACAAGTATCTGTGTACCTTCATGCTTCACAGTTTGGCTCTCCAGCTTTGAAGTCAATCTTCACTAACTTACCTTTCTCTTGAATGCCAATCATTAACACATAATTTTATAGCCTCACATCTGTGCATTCTTTACCTGAATTGTCTTTCCTAGGGTTCATTTTTTTGTGTAACTATTTTCTATAATCTTTCAGCCTTCTGGCCAGGAGTTAAGGCCAAATAATAAATCCCTCTTTCTTAATTATGCTTTTGTATTCATGATTTGCCAGCTTTACAGAGAAGACTGTTTAGGCATGGAGCTAAATTACAAGAGTTTTGTTAATTATGAGCTTAATGTATCCTGTTTACTGTGTTTGGGTTAAGGAAATGTCATGATCCAGTAGAAGGCCAACACAGCTGTAGTGGCTTCACTGTCCTGGCAGGGTGACTTAGGTATGACTGCATATCACCTACACAGTACAGTAAATAATCTTGGTTTTTTACATGACTTTTGTGCAGTATGTGTTTTAATACTTTCACTTTGACTATCTTCTGCAGTGTTTTAATACTTTGACCATCTTCTGGTAATGCACAAGACTGTTTAACAAATCCTTCTGTAAAATTATTTCCAATGGGACACTACCATAGAAAACAGAAGAATAAAACATACAGCATTTGAGAAGGGAAGTTATCCTGTAAATAGTGTATCTTATTGCTCATTAGAGTTGATGGATTTTTTAACTAAAAATTAAGTGAATCTCACGAAACACACAATACTATAGGAAAGAAGATTCAGTACTTCATGACTAAACATTAGGGCCAGCTAGGGGGTTTTAAATGTATTTCACGAAACTTGTACAGAACCACTGTCCAGAGCAGCATTCAGGATTGTTCATAATAATCCTTAGATACTAAAACCTCCAAACTTTCTCTCAAGTGTGAGGAAAACTTCTGCTTTGAGGATGTAGAAAAGATTACTTGGGACTTTAAAATAAGTTGCTTCACATTCTGCTTTCCATAAAATTTCTGCTCTGATAATATTCTCTAAATAAGGTCTGAAGTACACAAATAAAAATTTTAATGGCCAGCTTCAGGGTATTATGCTTCTGTGTTCCTCTGTCACAGGTACCCTCTGAAATGCAAAGAACTGCTCTTATCTCATGATTAATTCTCATAATGAATGAATTTAGCTGGTATTGATTTTAGCAGGGATTAATAAGTTTTACAACTATTCCAAGAGAAAATTTCTTTGACTTCTTTTACCTGAAGAAAAGAAGCATTTGATTTTGACTGTGTAAGGTGATACAATCCAAATCAACACAGCACTGCTGGCAGCTTTTAAGGATTCATTCAGGGTGTGTGTACATGCATGTGCCCCAACCACTAAAGTTCACCAGAAAGCAATCTGTGCCTGCAGAGTACAGAAATACAGATGAGTTTTACTAAGAACTGTAATACTAATAAATATCTTTCAGCTGTTTCCTGGGGAGTCTTTTAGACCTCTGGCTGTTAATCCTTGTCCCAGTTCTTGGGGAAAATCTATTTTGCTTCAAAGTGCTTTATCTATAATCAGCTTAGTCAGAATTAATCTCCATGCCCATCTGCAGGCTCCTGACAGACTGGTAATTTCCCTTCCATCTCAATCTCGTGCCCAGAGGAATGGCACACTTGTAACCAGTAAAATTTTTGTTATTTTTAGCAAATGTAAAAGTGCCACAGGAAAATAATGTAAGGCTTTAAAAGAGGGACATTAATGTTAGGTAACTGTGTAGCAAGAGGAATGTTAGCAGTAAGATCTTGCAGCCACTCATTTAGCCACACCAAGATTCAATGTTCAGTCTGTCTCAAAATGCAGTTTTGTGTATTAAAAAAAGTAAAAAAGTAAGTAAGATCAAACACAAGGAAATGGAGTAAACATGGTGAAATGTTGTCCTACAGCTGTATTCCTCATAGAATCTATTTTCAGTTTCCTTAGTGTGAGAAGGGGATATTTGTTGTTGACAGACATTTGACAGTATCTTGAAATGCAAATACTAAATAAGCTTTTCAAGCTCTTCAAATGCTCAGATTTTCTTCACTTTAATTTTAAGTGTGTAATCATGGTTCACTCCTGTATTTCTTTGCATGTGTTTGGATCCTCTTAGCTAGAGATTTTCCTTTGAGTATTTACAATGTTTTATAAATATTGAACAATCCTTTATGCCTGCAAGACCCACAGTTTTCACATCTCACCGTTTAACCCAGATTTCAGGTTTCTTGGGAAGTGACTAATTCTCTGGAGCCACTCTGATAATCAGTGAAAGTTGGAAATCTCTTGTTTGTGTCTTCAAGTTTTTGACTACTTGTGTACAATCCCTGACATCCCATATCATTTTCTCTGGGTGAAATAGGGATAGGTGAGAGATGTACAGTTATCTTGTATTTTGCTGTTAATATTGACCCAGGTCAGAGGAGTTCCTGGCTTGGAGACTATGAACAAGCAAGCCTTCCTGTGTAAAAATTCTGTTCCTGTTGAGTTTTGGTAATCTAGATTTCTAGATCAGCATTTGAGATTGTCTTTCTTGTAGTCCCCTTACCCAAATCCAGCGTGTGCTCTTCCTGCTCACAGCTGGTATTTATGCATCTGTGTAGAGCTGTGGATTTATGTTTTGTGTATGGAGTCTAGTGCTGCTAATGTGAAAAGTATTTAGGCATGTAATCCCTTCTGATAAATCCAAAGAGCCTAAGTGATGGCAAAATAGCTGCTGTTGATTTAGAGTCCATTACTTTGTGTTCTTCTCTTTTGCTGCTGTAGAGAGATAAAACAATATGAAAAAAGTTAACAGAGAAAGTTACAGAAGGTGAATGGCACCTGTTTCATTTGTTCTCAATAAAAAGACCAACTTGAGTATTTCTGTAATTTATAGTAGTTCAGTGAATTCGTATTTCAAAATTTCAAAACATGACATTCTTCTGGCTGGCACTGGGTTGACAGACCTGGTGCTGAACATTTGTTGAATTTCATTGTTAATGAGCACTATGGTGTTAAGTGTTGCTGTCCATTGGGAATGGCTATGCTACCACATCTTTTGAAGGCTTTAGGCCCTAAGAAGTTACAAGATATGCTCATCAAATGCTTGGTTGTTATTTTTAATCGAGTTTGTTTTGCCTACTGACGAAATCCTTCTCCCTCTGTTTGTAGGATGATAAAGTTAAATCTCTTCTCCTGAATTTGTTCTGCTGTAGCAGACTGATGTCTGAGCAGGTGCTGAGGAATGATTGCTTCCTCACAGTTGATGTGGTTCCAGTTTCACTGCACTCAGGTGAAGAGTATGAGCTGCACAAAAAACAAAATTCTGAGACAACAGATTGAAAAAAAAGTGATTAACTAAGGAGATTGGAGCAAACACTACTCAAAAGATGAAAACTTTTCCATCGGGTGTTTGAGACTTCTGTTTTGAAATCATTCACCTGATCTGAAATATCAAAGTATAAAAGGCTTGGTAGGTGCATTAATTTTTTGAGATGATACAGGGTTCACTATGTTTTCTTTTCAGTATGTTTTATTCTGATTAAGTATTTGGAGTTATAAGTGTGATTTTACTGGTTGTATTCTTGGTTTGTCAGTCTTTTTCTTTACTCATATGTAGGCTTTAAATTTACAGAGACCAGTCCTGTTAAATGCCAGAGATCTTTAAGATTAAACTTTAGTGAGTTGTTTTTTTTATTGAGTTTTCTATCCCTCTTCATGCTCTAAATCCAGATAACATATTCCCCTTAAAGATGTTCTAGGATATTTTTTTTTCTGAAGATTTGTTTTTATTGCATAGACCAGTTGTTCTTACAGTAACTGCCTTCAGGATTTAAGTAAACCCTCCAATATTCTGCTTTGAAAACTGGTAAAAAAATGGTGAGCACCCTTCCTCTTTTCTGTCTTTTTGCCTTTGAAAAATGCAATTGGTTTTCTAGAGAGCAGCCATTCTTCTAGTTGCTCCGTTGCTGTGTTGCTGCCAACCAAAATATTCTACACACACCTTTGCAAAACCTGGTGTTCACTTGCTCTGTGTGCATATATCACCTGCTATAAAATATTTTTTTTTGCAGTAGCTATGAGGGTGTGATTTTCATGAATAGGTTTGTTTTACTGCAACACTTGGCTGTTGTATTTCTATAAAAAAATTCTGTCAGCTCTTTATCTGTACAGGAAATTGTTTATCTTTATGAAGGATTTCTTTCTTCTCAGGAAGGAGCAGGTCAGAGTGTGCAGTGTTGCTGTAGCAGTTTATTTAGCCTCTGGGTGTTGCTCTTGGACAGCACTGTCGCAGACTGCTATTTTGCAGGAGAGTTACTGAAGCTGATGTTGTTGGATGAAGAATGTCAAAATGCAGTATGTAACAGGCAAGCAGCAGCACCAGGGGAACTGGGGAGCCCCCAGGTTCAATAATACAGCCCACAGTGGGTAGAAGATACCCTTGGGAGACTCATGTTTGACATTATTCTTGGTTTTTTTGTCCTTAAACAAAAATTAGATTTTTTAAATGTGGAATAGTGTGTAAGATGCTCATCCCCTTTTCATTATATGATGCTGATTTTTTGATTTCTGTAAAGTGCACCTAACCAAAGACAGTAAAATACTGGAGGTATTTTTATGACATACAAAGTCTACATTTTTATGTAGAATTTTTGGGTAATGTGATAAATATTTTCATTACAGAAATCCCCTATTAACTAACATTTAAATAATTTCATTATTAAAATTCTAACTCTAATTTCAATGACTGTTAAACACTGAAGAGGGGTTAGGCTGACCTGATTGTTTGTATCACGCTGTGTAACAAATGTTAGAATAAATATTTGCCTGCTCTGGAGTCCATGCAAACTAAAGTGTACTTAAATCCCCAAACTGTTAACCTTCTTGCTTTTCTGAAACCAGAAGTCATCATTTATGCTTGATTAAAGAAAAATGAATTGCAGATCATTCAAAATTTCTTTACCAGCTCTAAGTATCATGAAACCTTTTGTTATGCATGAGCCTTTTCTATTTGAGTTAAACATTGATTAAAGTTTTAGTGTCGCCAGTTTTGTTTGTTTCTATGTTGACATTTTTCTATGGTAATTTTGTAGCTCTGGCTTTCTTTTCCTTCCTTATTTGCTGGAGGCCTTAAGAAAATAGGTTGGTTCAGGGTGGCGTGGCACAACTCTCCTGCCAAAGCTGAACGCTAATGTATGGTAATGGACTGTTGGCTGTGTGCTCTGAGACGTCTCTTTCAGCTGCATCTCTTCTGGCTGGAAATGGGTGCTTGCAGGACAGGGGAGGGAGCTGAAATGATCCTGCAGGAACTGTCTCTCTCTCTCCTCCCTCACTTGCTGCTTCTTCCAGGAAGCCCAAAGGAAACTGACCTCGCTCTTCCTTGGTGTCATCAACCTGCAGCTTTGAGCAGAGTCCTTGCACAGACCAGGATGGTGAGGGCCTGTCAGGGGCTGGGTTTTGCTTTGCTGGGAAGCAAGGTGTTCAGCCTTTAGTAGTAAGCCTGCAGTTCCAGCCCTGCAGTTCCAGCCCTGGCACTGACAGCTTTCTTGGTGAGCACTGTTACCTTTGATACTTATTCAGAGTTGTGTTCTCTCCTCACTCCTCACCTTGATGCTCACCAGCTGTGTCTTGGAATCGGCTTTGGCTTTTTCCCATTGCATCATACCCAAGTCTGCCACTACAGCTGCCTTCTAGGGTCACCTCAGAGGAAATGCTCTCTTCAGGCACCTGCAACCACTTCCTCTGGCTCTACCCAACCCAGCCTGCAGACCTGCCACAGGGCTGCTTTTCTTTGGGAAGAGGGGTTCTTTCAGCACGTTGGGAGAACATCAGCATTTCTTATCTCCATGGTTTGGGTGGAGCAGGAGGAACAATTTCAATTCTGGAGACTCCTGCTCTTCTGTTCAACACCTCCTGTTCTTTGTGCCTACCTTAACATCCATAATAACATTACTGCATCTTTCCAGGCAGTTTGCTGCTCACTTCATCAGTATTTAATACTTGTGCCTATGTAGTTTTGAGAAGGGTTGGGGTAGGTATTTTATACTTCAAAATAGATTTCTGCTACTTAAGAGTCCTTCTAACTAACACTCACTGGTATTTTTACAGTTTTTTCCTGCACGTATGTATAGCCTGCAGGTTAAATTATATTGCTTCATAGGTAACTGCCTCAAGAACTTCCCCTAAATGGGCAAAGATTGATTTCATCTGCAGTCACTTAATTTCCCCAATTTGCAAAGAAACTGGCATGAATTTATCCTGATTTCAAATCAGGAGTCTGATAGCTTGCAAGCTGATGACTTTCTAGACTGTGATGAATGTTTGAGAGCCTGATCTCCATTCACATAATTTAAAACCCTGGTGAAAACTTTCCTCAGATTTCTGGGAGTGTGCTGACAGGCACTAAAACAATGTGCTGTGCCACAGCTCCTGCAGTGGTTCTCTTGGACTGTGTGTTTTTCACAGCAGACACAACATGGCTAGATAAAAAATTTTCAAATTGTCCGAAATCTGCTGCTACCACATGTGTTGATGGCACATGGGATCAAGTGTTGGAGTCGAGTTTTGGCAGCTTTAGATTGAGGGACTGCAATACATCAGGACCACACCATGTAGGAGGCTGAGTTAAAATGCTGAATTGGACTTTTTGTAGATATATTTTAGTATGCTTTATATGCCTAGCATTTGTGTGTTAATGCTGTAAGTTATGTTTCCAACAGGTGGAGAGAAACTGGGTTTGCTCTGCTCTGTGAAGATGTGATGCTGGTTTGTATTTGTCACCTGTTGTGTTGCCAGCTGCCTGAGGGTTCTGGGTGAAACCCCCTTGCACTTCCTGCAGTGCAGAGATGGGAAAGCTTGCCAAAACTGCCTGACATGCCTTTCTTCTCTTGTGGACTTTCAGCTGTTCAATTTCCCTGCAACCTTAACAATTGGTAGCATCAGTACAAGTCAAGCAGACTGGATCTGTTCTGTCTCATCTTGGCAGTTCTGGTGTGGACCAGAAGTTTCTGGTATTCTTAAAATGGTACTGCAAGTTTAATCTGTCATCTTAGCAGCCCTCTGTCTTCTTTCTAACCTTCTTTTCCAACTCCATGGCCTGTTTCAGCAAAGCCAGGAGCTGTACCACCTGGCATTGTTACACTGGGTACTGACAGACATGACAGCTCTGGAGAGAGTCCTTGCTGGAAGTCAAAGAAGATTGTGAATGTGAGCCTTGGGGCTTTGAGATACAAGATGATATTCCTTTGGATGCCTCAACAGCAGATTTTGCCCTTCTTTGTTGTGTTTTGGGTTTTCTTTTCTCCCAGATGTGGCCTAGGCTGCTTGTGCTGCAAAAGTGCATGTTACAGCCCTGGGAGCATGCAGTTAGGCTGCAAGGGCTGAGAGGACACATATATCCTCCTCTCCATCACTTACTGAGCCCTCCATGCACTGCTCCAGCTCTTCTTTCTAACCAAATTCTTGAAAACCTCTCTTCTGTTCTCTCTCCCTACTCTGGCAATAAAATTTTTCTGCTGCTCTCAAAGACAGTGGTGTTAGCGGAACCCAAAGATCTGCAAAATGCAAGTTCTTTATAGCGCTGCCTGATGTACCCTGCAGCGGGTTAAGCTATTGCCCTGCCTAGGCAGCAGTAGAGTAGACACAAGGACAATCCTTGAAGGGGAATGAGAGTTATGTACCAAGCAGACAGTATTTCCAGTGTCTCGAAGCGCTGTAGAAGGATTTTTAAATGGTAATTAACACACTTCAAATTTTTATGCTGTGTTTGCTTGAACTGTGGTAAATTGCAAGCTGTGCAAGTCCTACCAGCTGAAACACCGAATAAATACACAAGAAGCCTCGTGCAGTGTAAAAGGCACATGCAGTGTGAATCTGTATAGCCAGCACAACTCAGAGGGTTTCTTTGTGTACAAGGGTTCCAGCTACCAGGATCGATTTAATCTCCCTCAGGAGAGAAACCACGAGAACTCTTCTGGAGCAAGTAGACTGAAGATGGTTTGGTCCAACTACTGTGATGAAGGCTGGGTTCAAAGGAAAGCCCCTGCTGACCTTTAGCTCAGGAGATGCAGGTAAAGGCTGATGGAAGTAGAAGTCATGTTATTTTGAAAACCCATTTTTTTCCTCATAGGGCTTGGTTTAAAGTTCAAATCTGCTGTTGGGAAATGCAGTTCTGTTCCACAGCAACTTTTCTTCCTTCTAATTAAATTAATTGTCAAAATGGTGGTTCCACAAAAGCAAAGCTAAGCTCTCCTTGAAGGCTGGTTGTGACTGGCGAGCACAGTTAAGGCCACAATTTCAAACATATCACATGAAAGAAGTACTTCAGAGTTGTTCTAGTTGGACAGCAGTATGTTTACACTAAAGCATTTTTCCTAATACTTTTTTGAAACATTTTGTTAGCCAGACCCTGACTTTATTATATCACAGCAACATATCTTCAAAGCTGCTACATTCTTGAGGCAACTTTTGCTGTTGGGGCTTTATAGTTCAGTCACTATGACTCAACAGACTTTGTATTTCAGTATTAATTCCTTACATTTCCTCCACAAACATTGCTATTGTAGATAATGTTCTCTTGGAAACACTGTAATTTATTTCATGGTGCCATTTGCAAGTAGCGTGACTGCTAATGTACATAAACTGTGAGGCTGAACATTTGGGTATTCTGTAGTGATTTGCCTTTTTCTCTCCAACTTAATAATAGACTTCCAGCCATGTGTGCTGCAGATTTTCCCACTGTTTCACTAGGGAAGAGCTATTCTTTAAAATAGGATAAAAAATCTCACTCTTATTTATAGTCTTCTGTTCCTGCTGCTGCAGACAGAAATGATGTGGGGAGCTTGGGGAAATACTGGATACCAATGGCTTGGTTTTTGAATACCTCTTTTTCCTTTCTGGGTATTTTTCTTTCAGTGAAAGTATCTCTTAAAAAAAGAGGTTTTGATGGGAAGCTTAATAAATATGCACTGGAACTTGCTCTAAATAGTTCATCTGAGGTGTACTTGATAGTGCCTATACATACCACCCATACACTATTTCAAACACAAGTAGTAGGTAGTATTAGCTCCTAACTCTACCAGAAGTTACACTTTTAGACCTTTGCAAGAACACAGTGTCAGAAAACAACCCGTGCTGTTAGTGAGCTGAAATGCTGAATCTGGTTTATTGAACACTTGGTGTATTGAAAATTTCCTAGTCAGGGCGTGCTGATAGGCTGGCAAGTTGTGTTAATATCTTAATACCTCAGGGCATTTATAAAGTTAATCTTTTGACATTATTATTTGCTTTTTGGCTCAACATCACGGCCAGTTTTTTTATCTTTTGAAAGTTCAGTTTATGACTGTCATTTAATTGATGATAACTACAAATTATACTAGCTGCAAAGAAATAAATAAAAGAAATGCAAGTAGTATAATTTGGGACATGGTAATCTTAGTAGCCTGAGTCATGAATTTCATCATCTACTGAAGTTAGTATAATTTTATGATTCATATATCTATTCATTTCTTGTTTTAGTGTGTCATCAGATAAACAGCTCAACAGTAAAGTGGCAGAATTGTCTTGTCTCACCCCAGTTGCAGGAGAGAAGGCAGGTCTGATTGTTCCTATGTATGCATAGTAAATCTGTCCCTCTGGCCTCTTAAATCTGCTAAACAGCTTCCTGTGCTTCAGTGTAGCACGAGCTCATTAAGACATTCAGATTACCAAATGACCACTACCTCTACCTAAAATTTATAGTTTGTACAAATTGTTTAGAAATGCATTTGTTCATTTGCTGAAGGTGACCTTCCACTATGGATCAGTGCACAGACACTTGCAGAGTGATCCTGGGCTTGCTTAAGCAGGAAGCCATCAGCATTTGCTTAATGTTAAGTCAGTGCTAATGCAGAAGTAGTGTCAGGCCCTCAAATAGCTGATGGCTCCAATTTAATTACAGAAAATGTGCTTTTTCTGTTACTCCCTGTTGATTCACTTACCATTTAAAATCCTCAAGTGGTGTGACGTGTTTTGGAATGTCCCCTCTTTCTAGGTGCCATGCCAGCCACAGTACCTGCCACCTACTAAACCTGAAGCTTGAAAAGCCATACAGAAAGGATCAATCTTTAGATAGATAGGTAGAGATTCATTATCAAATCAGAACTTGCCTTAATTAATGAGAATAAATTTTCTCTAGTAATGTTGCTTTTTCAGGAACCAGTGGTGAGAAGAAACAAGTTATGGGCATATAAATGTGTTTTTTAAAATATATATATGTATGTATATACATACATATAGATACATACACATGTATATATATATGCCCATAACTTGTTTCTTCTCACCACTGGTTCCTATATATATATATATATATATAAAACCAGCATCTTTGAACCCATGGTCATTCACTATAAAATCAGTATCCTCAGTTCACAGAATCACAGAACTGATGAGGTTGGAAAGGGACCACATTTGGTCCAACCTCCCTGCTCAAGCAAGGTCTTCCTAGAGCACAGGGCACAGGATTGTGTCCAGACTGTTCTTGAATATCTCCAGTGAGGGAGACTCTCTGGGCAACCTATTCCAGTGCTCAATTACCTGCACAGAAAACAAGTTTTTCATATTCAGATGTAGCTTCCTGTGCATTAGTTTCTGCCCATTGCCTCTTGTCCTGTTTTTCAGCATCACTGAGAAGAGCCTGGCTCCATCCTCTTGCCATGCTCCTTTCAGATGCTAATAGACATTGATAGATAAATAAGCTTATGCTAAGGTAAACACCACACAAGCTGAAAGTGCTGGGACATTGGCTCATGGCACTGTCTTGGCCAATTATTGACACAATCATAGTGTGACACGAAGAGGCAGCACTTTTCACTGACCCAAAGCCTGGGTTTTAATAATGCTTGCCAGGGTCCATCTCTGCCATGTGTCTGTCCATGTTAAGGACAGCTGAAACTATCCTGCACTGGCATGCATACAGGTACTCATTTTGGTATCTGTATTTACATCCCTCTGTGACTGCTGCTTTCTGGTTTTCATTTAATTCACCTACATCTCTGCTTTGTGAGGCTCTATGAAAAGAAGTTCAATTGTGCCATTGGAAAAGATATATTAATTCTGGAATGGTCCATGAATTATCAGCCACTGATAGTATAATACCTCTGAATTTTTTCACTGTTTTTACAAATCTTAGTATGATAATTCACTATCATTTGCATAAGTTGCTGTGCAAGCGTATGTCACTTCTAAAGAATATTGAAAATAATGTATTTTGACCATGCACTAGTCATGTTAGTAGCCTAAAAACCAGATTAATTTAGCTTTATCAAATTAAATGCCAAACAACTTCAGCATAAACAATTGGAGAAGACAGAATTTTTTAAGACTTAAAACATGTCTTCATGACTTCATTCATATTTATTCACTCATGACTTCCATGCTATGTTCTCTCATTTCAGTAAAATAACAGAGAAACTCTTTTCGGCCAGGGTACCTTTTCCAGATTTCAACATCAGTCATTAAGGAAGAATAAAAACTCACCAGAGACAGTTTTAGAGAGGAGTATAAGAAAGTCAAATGTCTACAAACTTGGTTCTATGGGCGAGAAAAAAGACTTGGGTAAAGAGAAGGTTTAATTACTCAAGGAGGCAGAAATCTAGAACAGAGCTGGACAAAACGGAGTTGTTGTTCCCATGTCTTTCCTTTGGGGATAAATGGATTGAAATTTACAGCAAAGGAAGTTAAGTTAGATGTGGCTTCTAACTGACAATGTGTTTAGATCAGATATTACAAAGAAATTCCTTACTCTGAGGGTGGAAGAGGTTACCCAGATAAATTGTGGATGTCCCATCCCTGCAAGTGTTCAAAGCCAGCTTGGATGGGGCCCTGAGCAAGCTGGTCTAGTGAAAGCTGGTGGGGGTTTCAACTAGATGATCTTTAAGGTCCTTTCCAGCCCAAATCACTCTATGACTCTGTGATATTAGCAGGAAAAACCCCACTCTAATTCAGCATAATTAAACTGGAATATATGGCTTTGTCACTACAAAGTGAGATGAGGTATCTGTCTGGCAGAGTGTCACAGATATGTTTAGTTACTATTGAGTAGGGGCTGGGCTGGAGAACTATTTTCTTTTACTATTTACTTGTCTCTGTCTTTTGAATTTTTTTTTAAAGTATCACTTTGCCTTAAGCCATTGCTATCAGGTAGGTTGATTTCAGCAAGAAAAAAAATGTGTGAACTTGAAGTACCTTGAAGCAGGTAAATTAAAAAGAGGAAACCTGTGTCATAAACTCTCTCTTGCAGATGGTAAGGAACAGAGGTCTGGGTTAACTGCATGCAATTGAGATGTGTCAGCCCAGGGAAGCTTAAAAAGTGGCTGACATTTTTCCTTTATTGGAAGCTGCACATGAGTTGGTTTGTACCAAAGGCAACCTGACATTTGCAGAGACCTGCAGCACTCAAATTAATAGATTCTACTTGCAAGGATGGCTTCAACAAAGACTTTCTCCATTATAAGGTCTTGTTCAGTACATCTCTAAATCAGTTTTAAAAGTTTTTAATCTATTTTATTCAAAAGCCTGTTGTCCTTAGCTGGCTGTCACATCCATAGCTGCAAGCAGCAACTCTCTTTTGTGGCCAGAATGTTGCTGGTAGATGATTAGCAAAATACTGAGCTTTGTTTGGATACAGGGCTGAAAATACCCACAAGTGCCTCATCCCATTCAAAATTCTATTTAGGGTATGCTGCCTATATGTCTTTCACAGGGGAGGACCTGCCAGGTAACACACTGCCCTCTGGTAAATTGTCATGGGGTGGGCAGGAAACTGCATTTACATCAGTGTTTGGGTGGGACCCAACTGCCTCCCAAATATCTGCTATATATGGGACTGACCTTGTCCCTTGAGAGAGTTTACCAGAATCTTACAGGCTGTTTTTATGCCTCTTCTTTTTTTACAAACAGTACCTGACTACAAAATTAGTGTATTTTTCTATACAGGTCATAATTTGGTGTTGATTTCCCTTTACTGTGCTTGTTTGACATATCTGCTGCAGAGGTACTTAGGTTGATCCAGTCACAGCTGCCTTCAGACAGAGAAATAAGCAGCAGAAGGAGTGGAACTACTGAGGAATACACCTCCTGCTTTTGTTCAGCTGTTCCTGGTAGGAGTAATATTAATGATAATACTCAAGTATGGTGCAAGCAGACTTGTTTTTTAAAGGGCAGCCCTGGCTCTTTGCAGTTTCATCCTGGTGTCTGAAATGTTAACAGAGCCATACATGCTAATATAATTACTGAACTCTGACACTTAAAAACAACCCAATCCTCTGACGGCAGCTCTCCACTGCTGGATGGTGAATAGCAGAAATAGGGTCTGGTTGATGCAAGTTGAAAATCTTGCCTAAAGTGAAGCATCACCAGCATTTCTGTGATAAGCACCTTGCTTTGGGGTCTACTCTGTAATTTCATATTCTGAAGAACACAAGTCCTTGGAGGGCAGATGGGAAGTAGGAGGGGGTGGAATGACCTGGGACCTGGGAAACTTGGTACTAGGAAAGGGTCCCTTCTGCCATGTGTTGCTGCCAGCTAAATCCCACTAAGTACTGAACCACTGTTCAGCTAAGGTCTTGTTGAGGATTAAGTATTCCTGCTCTCCAGCAGACAGGAGAGGGACAAGCTTTGAGTACTCCTATCCACCATAAATTCTACCTAGGAAGTAATGCAAGGTGGGAAGTGTGCTCTGCAGCTGTGACCACTGAGAGATACAGCAGAGTACTCTTTACTTTCTACAGAGTCCCAGGCCTTGTGGCTGGTGTGTGAGGTGATCAAAGCCTTGATGTTGTCATTCTCTTCCACGTGTCATCAGTGTTGCAGATGCTTCCCATGGCAATCTTGTGCTGGGACTAATCATTATGGGTAGGAAGGCCAGCTTTAGAAGTGCTTTGGATGTTGATAATCAGACTTCTAGGCTGAAATTGCTTTGAAAGCAGTAAAGGAACAAGAGCTTACTCCTATTAAGGAAGCTGTCCTTGAAAAGAAACCATCTGAATCTTCGTGTAAGTCTCTTGGCTAAGAGTATGCTTGAGGTACTTGATACTTCTTAACTTTCCTTCTATGACAAAGTATATAGGTATTTTGATTCCAATATCTTATTATTTATTTAAAAAAGCATGGTTTTTTTTGTAGTATATGGTCAATCAAACTCACTGACAGACCAATCATCTCATGACACTTTAATTGTTCTCCTTTCATTACGAAAATAAAGAACTCTGTGCAAAATCTCCTGCTATAAGGAAGGGCACACACATGTAATTATAGGATGCTTTTGGAGTTAAAAAAAAAAAGGAAATTAAATGACTAATACATTTTGCTGGTGGAATTGACAGCTGTAACAAACCTGCTTCTCTCATCAGCTGTAAGCTTTTATCCCTGCCTTGTACTAATGAATAAATCATCTTATTACATAAAATTACATTCTAATTGCTCCCATGTCAGTCTATTTCAAGTTAGACCTAGGCAGTAAGGTTCCCTTGGTGCCTGGGTTTTCCCTTTCTGCTTGATTGCTGAGCAGTCACATTTACAGTGCCTAGGAATGGTCTTGGAGAAGAAAAAGTGAGAGAAGGCAGGAGACAAAGGGAGAGCAGGACAAGAGAGGATATAAAAGAGACAAGGAATGATGTAGGAGACATGAGAAAAACCTGAAGGAGCTCTTGAATGGAAGAACCAAATGAAAAGTACTTTAAAAAGCTAGTGGGATGTGAGTGGGAAGAGAGGGAAGATGAGTCAAAACTACGGCAAACCTTTCTGTGTTACGCCTTGCGTGGAACAGCTCGTGGGAGCTCTTGGTGTTGGCTAAACAGCCATGGCCATTTCTGTGACAGGAGCTTTTCCTCAAGCTCTGACAAGCTGATATCGTCTAAGTTCTCCTTTTCATCTCAACTTAAAATGTTGCCTGGAAAATATTAATTAGTCATTTAATACTGCAGAGTGAAGGGATGTATCCCCCGCCCCTCCATGTCTTCAAGTGGAATGATTGATTCTCAGATAAGAGAAAAAGGCAATTTCAGTAGGCTTTCTGTAGGAGAGAAAGTGTTTCCAAATTAATTATAACTAAATGACTTGGAATTCGTCCTTCAACAACCAACAGGTGGTATCAACTCTCATTTATTGATTTTGTTTGGGCTGATTAGAAAAAGGACAAAGTACAAGTAAGAGTCCCCTGGACAAAAACAAGTGCACCTGTGTAGAAATCATGCAACTTTAATTAATTAGGTTTAATAACTGATTTAATTGAGGCTTCCTGTTGCAGATAATGCATTTGGAAATGATGGTGCAGCTCCTAAATTACTGATGTAATTATTTGCAAAATCGAAAAAGTAGGACTTCTTGTTGCTCTTCTAAGATGTGCTAAAGTGACATATAGAATTTTTGCTTTTGTTTCTTTTCACAGTGTGAGATTATCTTGCCTACCCCATTTTTTATGAAAAACTATAGAGTTTTAGAAGGATCATACATTATAAACAAATGAATTTGATTAGCTGAAGCAGGGTGATTCTTTGTATTGTTTTGATTGTTTACAATTCTCTTTTGTAGGTTGTCTATAAAATAGATTTATCTTAAAATCCTGGCAAATGGAAGAAAAGCTGTCAATGCTAAACTTGCAGAACCCTATTTTCTACCTGATATTTCTGGGTAGTTTTGGAGAAAAGATGTAACATTTTTGACATACCTAATTTTTTTAACAAAAGTGCTAAACAAAAAGACTTACATCAAGCAAAACAAGCCATTTATTCTGCCTTTCCAGTACATAAAAAAGGAGATCATAACCCTTGCTTTTTTTGTTTGCTGAGTCCCTGCCTTAGAAGACCCATATTACTGTAATTTGTTCCAGAGGCTGCACAAGGAGTGTGTGGGATCCTTGTTTTTATTTCACGTTTGAGCATGGAAACAAATGGGCAATCATTTGGTTTTGTTGGGAAAAAAATGAAGAGGGAGTTCTGTGTCTTTAGAGCACCGTGAGGCAAGAATAACCCAAACAGATGAATAGCGGTAATTCCAATCCTTGATTACCTTCCCTGTATGAATGCAGGCAAAGGGGTTTAGTATAGATCTAAAGGCAAAGGTTTGTTACAATTCCAAACTCAAATGTTGTATCATGTTTTTCCCTTCAGTTTAATTGCCACCGTGGACATTATATTGAAGGAACATTGTGATTTCTGGGCATTGCTATTAAGGTTTGCTTTTGATTTAGAGTCTTTCAGATAAAGTGGGTTTTATTTTTGCTTCTATTCCCCTTTGCCAATTTTCTCCCTAATGCTACTTTTCTCCTTCTGCTACCCATTGCCATGAAGTGTTTACCTCTTCCTGGTGACAGGTATGCTTGGTATCTCCTCTGAAGCTGGGAGATTTCCAGGGAGAGGCCAAAACTGTTCCCTTATGAGAGCATTTAATGCAACTATCCATCCATCTTCTGGCTGCTGTGTGCAGTTGGAGTTAAGAACTCATATGCACTGATTTCACACACGGTCCTCTTGGAGTTTAAGCAGCAGGGGGACTTCACAAATGGGGATTAATTATCATAGGGAATGCTGTTGGTACCCTGAAATAGTGCTGGTGAGAAGTCCGGTCAACAAACGAAGACAGAGGGATAGGCTATGATGTTACAGTGTGCTGATTCTGACCTGTTATTTGGGGTCTTTGGCCAAAACCAACTGAGCAACATGGAACTGATAGCAAATAATATTTAAAATCTTTAAAAGGATGAGAAAAAAATTGGATTAAAAAATTGGATTAATAATGGCTGGAAAGAGAGATCAGAACCAGATAAATGGGATAAATAAGCTGCGAAAGAAGAATATGCACAAAAGAGTGAGTGTGAGTTAAATTAGTAAGAAAGGCTGGATGGCCAGTGCAGATCTGTTTGGATTCCCATGTGGGAAATATCTAAGGAACTGAGCTAAATGAAAGAAGAGCATTTATGGTAGACCGTAAGAAAAAACTGTATAGAGGCTCTTTTGAAGGAATTCAGATGGTAGTTTGGATGGGCTGTGGTGCTGAAGAAACCTCTCTGAGCAGGAGGGCTTCTCCAGGTTCTGAAAGAGCAGGCACTGGTCATGCATGGGTAGAATCAGCAGAGAGAGAATGCTGAAAGTCTGCAGTTCCTTAGAATCATATGAAGCACCATAAAAATAGGAGTGGAGATGTGCTGTTGGCAAAGGGAGAAGTGGTACAAAGGCTGGAAAGTTAATCTTTGGAAAATCAAGATAATTCCTGTACAATATCTAACGAGAACTGCATCTGAACACTACATGCACAAGCACAAGACTGCTGGGATGTCTAAGCTGTTGTGGTCACCTTTTCCACAGGAAAAGAAGTTGAACTGAATGCAGAATATAGGGAAGAAGGGAAATCTCAGACTATAAGGCATGTGTGTGAAGACAGACCTGTGAACACCATCTTTATGATGCTTGTCAGTAAAAGCCTTGGCATGATTCAGGAAAACAGGATTTATTCCCAGGTGCGGAAGAAGCAACTACTTTGAGATAGAATCAAATATAATTTTTATTTTCCAAAGAAAAAAAAAAAAAATTTTTCCAAGAGCCCTCTAGCTTTCATGTTTTTGCCAGTTTCTTGAAGTGGGTAAATCTTATATGGCAGAAGGAGCTGATTCACACATCATCCATAAATAAGAAAGTCTGCTCTGCTGAACTTGTGGCACAAGTAATGCCAAACACCAAGATTAGGTCTGCCCTCCTCATTTTCTGCTGTTTTCTGAAGGATGACTCTTAGGTGTTTGTGATTCACTTGCAGTGTTCATTAGTAACCTTCAGGCTTTGGGGTATTTTTTGTGGCTGTCCTGTGTACTTGATAGAAGGTCAGATCTGAGCAAGAGCCCTTATTGATTTCAAAAGTGCCAAGCCGAGACTGAAGTTTTTTGCCCTCTGTAGGGATGTTTTTCCCATTGTGAGTCGATGGAAGCATGTGTGCAGGCTGCAGTGTGAGCACAGCTAATCTTGGGTGTCTCAGCAGGACTGAGGCAGCACAGAGCTGAGAGCAACACTGAGAATTTGGTGATTATTGACCAGAAGGTGGCTTGAGGTATATGGAAACTGCTGCCATGATAACATAAACGAGGGGAAAACCCAGACTTAAGCAGTTAATGTAATGGAAAAAAAGTAGCAATGGGAACAGAGATGAATTGGTAAGACTTTGTTTAAACACCTCCCAGAAACCAGCTGCTGCGTCCAGCATCAGTGGGGTGTGCATGAAGCAGACTGAGTGGGAAGTTAATAACAGAGGAGAGTGGTGTTGCTGAGAAGAGCTTAGTGTGCTCTTTGTCTTACTATTCATTGGAAGGACCACAGGATTACTTTCTCTGGAGATTTTTTTTCTTAGAAAAGGAACTGTAAAGCTCTATGAATGTCAGTCAGGTACACCAACAGTTGCTGCCATTAAGTAAAGGGTAGTGTGTAGTCAGATCACCAGAGAGCTCTGCTAATACAGTCAGCCAAAACATGCAGCTTAATTAATGGTCTGTGCATTTTAGTTACTTATACTGAAAGCTCTATTAAATATAAAATTTGCAAATCTGGTTTTGTTAAGAGTCCCCAGCTCATTAAATGTGCAATACCCCAGGAGGTGCTTTTTGTCCAGGTTACCTGTGTATCAGGCGGGCACACAGAGAAACTGCTGGTACAGAGCAGCAGCTGCTGGGGTTTGAGTGAAGTGTGTCCTTTACAGCCCCCTTGGAGAAAACAGCCTGTTGGAACCTGGATTTGGGGTGGGAAATTAATAAATAAATATTAAAAGGTTTTTTGGGGGCAGGGCTGTACAGGATAGTTACAGAGCTGATGGATGGGGTTAGTTTTGCTGTCTATTTCACTTTCTTCGAAGGCTGTGATGGTCATGTGTTGTTTTTCAAAGCTGTAGCCATACAATCTGTGTGTCAAAATTGAGCATATAATTAGGATGCAGTACTTCTTTTTTTTACAATTTCGTGTTTTTCTGATTGCTCTCTGCTCTCTGCTGCTGCTTTATGGACTTTCATATTCTCTCTTGTTGGCCTGTGAAGACAACTACATGCAAAAACAGGAGCCTACACCAGCAACAGTGCTTTTGTATGTAATTTCATCACCCCAGGCAGCACTGACCTTGTACTGCTTTAGAGACTCTTCATGCACAAAAGCATTTGTGTGTCGCTGGGGCCAGTGAGAGCCAGCCCATCATCCTGCACAGGAGAAGGAAGTGGTCTGGACAAGATGAGACCCCCAAGAGCATTATGAGTCCCCTGACCATCATGCAGATAATGAGGGTCCATCTCAGACGAGCAGCAGCAACATCCTTTGGATGTGTGCCCACATGGCACATGCTGGCTTGCATCCCACTGCTAGCTCATGAACATGGTTTCTGATGCTCTTTGACAGTCTCTACTGCTTGTGGATGCTGCAGTGTGGAAGTGAAGGACAGATGGGATGGATGCTTGGAGCAGTGGGGCAAGTGAGGATGAGATGAGACAGGAGTAAGTGAGACCAGCAGAGAGAGGAGGGGCCAGTAGATAGGAAGAAAGATTGCAGGTAAATATAATTCATTGCCTACCTTTCAGGTTTTCCTGATTCTCCCTTGCTGAGCCTTAGAAGGGCAGTGTAATTTTAGTTTGTTTCATGAACTTAAAAAAAAAAAAATTAGGCATGAAGCAAAATAATTGAGCCTGAATCTGCACTGGGACCTGGAATCCCCCCATTGATTAATGGAGATACCTGCTGTGAGGTCAGCCATGTCACCTGGAGAAGTCTCATGACTGCTGTGCTGCTCTTTGTGAAACAGCATTTAGATGTGCATTTTTGTTTATAAAGCCAGATTGAAATCAAGGCTCTCCTTTCCCCTTCTGCCCCTCTCCTTGGATGGGCATACCTGTCCTACCATCTTCATAACTACTGCTCGTATATGTGCCCTGACAGCCATTTCAGCTCTTTCTTCTTTCTTTTTTTAGTAACCAGAGCTGAGCTGGTTGTGTTTCATCTCATCCTGGCATTTTTGAGACTCGGCACTTTCATACATCTTGCTGTGTCCCCTGTCTTTTTTTTGCTTTGCATTTGTACCTTTTTTCTGCCTTAGTAACCTACTCACATGTTGACATAGCATCCCAAGCAAGTGTGCCCTACTGTTCCCCAGTAAGAGGCAGTGTAATTAATTTCAAAAACCTTCCACTGAAAGAAACCTTTGCCTTCCTCTGAACAAGGAGAGCTGTTCAATTATACTGGAAAGCTGCATGTGGGCCCAGGCAGAGAGACACCCCCTCCCACCCCCCTCCCAGCACTTTCTGAAGGACTGCTATATTGTCATCTGACAAAATAACTCATTTCCAGGTAATTGGCTTTTTAAAGGGCATCTATAGGACCCAAATAACTCCTGGCATACTGTTTATACCATTGGCCTGCCAGGTTAGCAAAGGTTAGACTTAATTGCCTCATTTATGGCTAATGCATTCCAGTTTTGCTGTTGCTTTTTCTCTGAGGATAATTGCTCAGACCTGTATTTTTGTTTCTGAAATCTTGATGAATAAAAACAAAGGTCCTGCTTTGTGAATTCAGATGCTGCTTTTATTGGGAGAGACAGAGGTCACGTAAAATTCTTGCGTTTAGGAAGTGACAACATCCGTGGGTGAGAGGTTATCCTGGTGAGCCTTGCTCAGCCCTTTGACAGCTCAGATTTCCCACTGTGCTCCATCGTCAAACCTCTTTGTGTGGTGCAGCTTATGGCAGCAGAAAGCGGTTTCCAGGTAAATTGTGTCCAGCGCTGTTCTTCTCAGTGCTGTCCCCAGAGCACATGGCTGTGGGTACAGGGCTGGTGTAAGGGATGCTCTGCAAGCGCAGCTCTCCTGGTCACAGCCCGTGCCTGAGCATCCCCACATGGATGGAGGCTGGTGCTGGTACAAGAGGAGACACAGAGCACCTTCTGGGATAGTCTGGGGTGTAAACACAGCACTGCTCTTGTGTGCCCTGCAGAATTAATCCTGATGTTTCTACAAACACCTTTTGTATGTATCTATCCTGTGAGTCTCCAGAAATTTTACTGGTGAGGATGGAGCAAACTTCTGGCAGCGTATATTTCAGTTTCCTGGCAGTAGTCACTGTCCTTTCCAGCACCAGGTGATGTTTCTCTTTTGTTAGGAGTGAAACAAAAGCGGCAGACTTCAGCGCTTCTGTTGCAGTTTTGTAAAGCCAACACTCTACACCCAGATGTGGGTTTTGTTTATTTTACAGTCAGGGTAGTTCTGGCAGCAGGTTTTTAGTGAACAGGTCTTGGAAAACAATGTCATGGCTGTCAGGAGGAGACCACTCCACCTTCAGTAACCTTCTGAGGTTATTGAGGGCCAAAAAGTGACAGCCAGGAGAAGAGCCCTCTGTCTCTGGCATCCCAGGGCACCCTGAAGCTGTCAGCATGGGGATGGGGTGTAGCTTTGGTGTCCATTCATCATGGGCTTCACATGCTCAGAGCTCTGCCTGCAACTTCACACCAATGACAGAGACACCAAGATGTAATATTTGGCAGCCTTCAAAGCTTGGTTTGTAAGGCTTCCCTGGATTTATTCCCATTTGATTAAATCACATTCTTTACATAAAGAGCTGATCTTGATTGACAGCCTTCCTCATAAAAATGCCTCCAATGTTCTCATGCACATGGCGAGAGAGGATCATAAATTTGCTGTAAATGCTTTAAAAGGTGAGAAAGCTGAGTGTCAGCTGGTTCTCAGTCTTGCCAAATCTGTGCAAAAGCAGGAGGGCACTGGGTCTGAAGATTATCAGTTAGCTTGTAGTGGGGAGGAGACTGGTTTGGGGGATAACCATCATGATACATTTTTGGGAGTGTGTGTGTTGCACAAGATTGAAAGAGAAAGTAATTAAGGAGACAACTTAGTGTCGGATGTGATGGATCCGACATTTATAAAGACATTTAACCATTGCTCAAGGCAGGGTTAAATGTCTTTGTAAAATGTGTATTGCACTTCTGACAGAAGTGATTAGTTTAGTGCTGGAACTTCTGGTGTGAACATCTTCAGAGAAGCGTTCTTCTGTTCTTGGGGATAAATCCCTGAGGAAGGGTCTCAGGAGCTCTGTTGTGGTCACTGGCAGCATATATAGAAAGTAAGGAGAAATGAATACAAAAAGACTGATCACAAATGCCATTGAACACTGGATTTCATTTGCAGAAATTTTAAAGAATGTTGCTCATTCCACTGGGCCAACTCCACACTCCGTTTCTTTCAAATCAGCTGCCTTTCTGAGGAGAGAATAACAAACCTCATAAACAATTGGTTATTTTTGCTGTGAAAGTGAAGGTGGTTGCACCACTCTTTAAACATGTAGTCAGTCCCAGCATGAAGATTGTTTTGTTCATAACATCGGAATAGGAATTTTTTGCTTCTGGGAAAGAAATGTGAAACTGACTACAAATGGTTGTTTAAAAAGGAGCTCCTTTTTTAGACACTTGAGAGATGGTTTAAAGCAGTAGAACATATAACAAATATAAACAAATAAAAAATGCTTTTATTCTTGTTTTATGGAACTAGCAAAGAACTTTTTAGCATAATTTGACCTGGAGGTTTTGGTCTAATGTGAGATAACTACCAAGCTTTTGAAATGGCTTTTGGTCCCGCTCTGAACGAGGGAAAGTTCTAATCCTGACCTTGGAATGGCTGGTTAAAGGTGATGTGTGTCCTGGAAGCCAGGAGTTAATGTGAAGCCCTGCTTCCCCCAGGGTGTGCCTTAGTGGGAACCTTTGTTTGCACAGCCTGTTTTCCCCCACCATGGTGCTCAGCCTGGGCTCCTGCACGCCTGTGGGGCCGCCTGTTTCCAGACAGCTGAAATGAACCCTGAAGGTCAGAGATGTGCTCCTGCAAGGATCCCATCCCAGCAAGTCTGAACACACATCAGTAAAGGCCACCGAAGGAAAACACCAATCCAATAAAGCCATGTGGCTAGCAGGACCTGGGTAATTAAACACCTGCGTGCAGTGATTGCAGGACTAATTACTGCAGTCAGAGCAGCCACTCAATGCAGTTGTTTTCAATCAGTGCCTCAGCCTTAGCAGATGTTTAGAAGAAAACAGCTCAAAACCCCACCTTCATCCACCTCTTTGCACTGATGAAACTTTCAGCTTGTTTTTGTCTTGCTCTTCATCTCCTTCTCTCCAATGCCTAATCTCAGAAAAGTTGTTTGACTTTGGATGCCAAAATCTACGTATTGAGGATTAAATGAAAGCCACGGAGATCATAAAATTGTATAAAATGTTTATATTGTTCTTGCTGAGCTCAAAACTGTGAAGCTTATGCTGCTAAAGATTTAAAAATGGAGAAGAAAGAAGTACAGGTGCTATAACTTCTAGCCCGGTAGTAAAGGAAAATATTTAGAAGCAAATGTTACATTTCTGCATTACTATTCTGGAAATCATGTATCTGGATTCAGTGCTCGTAAGAGTCAGTGATCAAGCATCAGTGATTGAGTATCTTTGGTTCCCATCAGGCTGTCTAACACTGATCAATATAGGATTTCTCTGGAGAGGACTGGAAAGATTTTATTTTGTATACTTCCATTTAGAAGATCTGCCACATGGGTGCTCTCCAGAGCATTACCAGTACTGATTATCCAGTTTACCTTGATCTTAAAGTAGCTGGAGACCACCTCAGTTTTGAATGAGAAACAGCAGCACTATCTGAATTTGCTGTAGGAAGACCACTGTTAAACAAAATAATGCTGAGAATGAAGCAGAAAAACTTGGGTCCAATACTTGAGGGGAAGAAATAAAAAATAGGTCAAAGCAAAGAATAGAGCCTTTGGGAAACTTGTGCAGTCATACTTCATTTGGATTTTCTTGAGAGAAATTTTCTACAGCCAGAAAGAGGAGAAAGCCATTTATTTATTTGTTTGTTCGACTATCACCAAATCTAAACTCTAGTTTGCCTATGGAAACCCAAACAGATTATTTTTCCCTGAGCATTTTCATACTTCTGAGAAATGACCAGTTTTCAGAAGTGCAGAATTTTGTGGTCAGACTTTAGCTCCAGTCCTACAAAGGGGCTTAAAGTGATCAGAATAATAATTGGTTTCTAGCTGCAACATTTTAATGTTTTAATCACACACCGATAATTATTTCTTTTTATTTCCGTCCACAAAGCTGCCTGAAATGTCTCCAAATGTTGCTTAATACTGAAAACCAGAGTGAAATTAAGCTCCTGGCATGGTATTTTTATATGAATATGAAAATTCTATCATAAACATGTCTAATTCTCCAAGATATAGAGCAATGCTTGCAACGGTCTCTTCCACCTCAGTCTTGCTCTTCAGATTTAGAGATTCTTCTTTGCTATGGTGTAGAATATATGATCACATCACGATGAGGGGGTTTCCTATCTAGCAGATGCTATATATATCAGTAGCATTTGCCAAGTTTCACCCGAGGAAGCACTGATGCCTTCAAAAGACTCACTGGAGCTCAGTGTTCCTTGTGATAGTACAAGGGGATTTATTCCAGGTATGGATGATAAATTTGCAGAATAAGGCATCTGTTTTTAGTGTGGGAATACCCATTTGTGGCATGTTTCCACCTTGTACACTTCAGGACCATTTAAATATAGGAAAATTAAATCTTCACATATTCCCTACTGAAGTGCCAATAAATTTGCATTTTTTGGAAAAGATATTTCCTCTCCATTGCAGATTCGCCAGCTCATTCTCTGTTTCTGCTGTCTGCAAGTCTGGATTTCTCCCAGTTACACAGCAGGTTTTTGAAACCAGCAAGGACATTATCCCCAAATAACTCCATTCTTCTTTCTAACTCAATTCTTTCTTAGAATGCTTTATATAAGAAAACCTGTTGTTTGCCAGGGTTTCCAATGCCTCACAAGTGGCAGATCTGAGAACTGAGTGCTCCATCTGACATGTACCAAGGTGCCCAAAGCAGGTGTTGGCAGTCAGCTGGTGCAGAAACTGGGAGTGTGGTGCTGCCTCCTTCTGCCTCCTGCTGCATTGAGTGACCATGGCAGGGGCGTCCCCTGTGAGGACAGACCAAGGTCTGCCCATGCACCACATGGCTGCCTCCAGTGTGGGACACAGCTGAGCCCATCAGCCAAGCTGGCAGTGCCTCTGGGGAAATGGGCTCAAGAAAGTGCAGAAAATACTGGACAAGCAGAGAAGAAGGGAATAAAAGGTGAGAAACAACTGGGTTCACAAACAAGGCTGGAGGAGAAGGTACTCCAAGTGCCAGAACAGATAGCACAGCTCAGTGAGAGACCATCCCAGAGCAGACTTCCTTGACAAGGACTGTAGCCAGTGGAAAGCCATGCCAGAGCACAAGGAAGATGTCAGGAGGAGGCAGTAGCACATGGGAATTGCTGTGTACTGATCATAATCGTCCATCCTCATCTACACCCAAACCTGGAGCTGGTAGAGGAGGCAGGAGAGATGGAGGGAGGTTGGTTGTGGGAAAGGCAGGGCAAGGAAAGGTATGTTTCCGTATTTGTCTTCTTGTTTCCTGCCACCCTAATCAGTAAGCAACAAATTAATTTTCACCAAGCTCAGTTTGGAACAGGAAGCAATCTCCCTGTTTTTATCTCACCCCACTAGTTTTTTTTTTCTGTTATTGCTGTTTACTCCCCTGTTTAATAAGTTTGGTAGCATGGACAGGAATGAGCCAGGAGGTGTGAACATCTCAGGGAGAGAATGAGCACCTGGGTGGGAGTTTGGCTGATTGTTAAAGCTGGCCCATCACACTTGTTCATGTAGAACTGATCTCCCCCTCAGTTCTGGAAAGCCTGGAGTTTCAGTGCAGCTCATGGTCCAAAAAATATTACCTAAGGAAACCTGTCAGATTACCACTACTCTACTCTGTGACAATATTACAGCTGTCTTCAGCATAAGTGAGGCAAAGGCTGATTTTGCAGTTATATTTCTAGTAAAAAAGGGGTTTTTTTGGTGTCTTCTGAGGTATTAGGACACACAGATCCCTTAACATCAATGAAAATGCTGATTCAGGTGATACAGTGCCTTGATGGAGATGTATTTATGAAGATGTGGAGCGGGCCTGTGTCCTGCCCCTGTGATCCAGGTTTCACGCAGAAGATGAAGTCACAGTGTTGCCCCAGGTGATGAGGTGGTTGCAGTGTTTGATCGGTGCAGCTTGGGGGTGGGCCAAGGGAAGAGGGGGACTCCTCAAGTAGATTTCCAGCAAACATCCAATCAATTCTTCTGCAAGATGTAATATTTCTTAATTTATAGAAAACCCTTGTATGTGGATAGACAGACACTGTTTATGCACATGGGGTACATACTAAACAGAAAGGGCTAACAGCCACTGTGTCATACAATATAACATAAAAACTGTGAATCTACACAGCCCTTGGAAAGTGAGGAGGTGTCTCAAGTGGAATTAATGGTCTTTGAAGCAGAAATTTTTTGTCTGTCACTGGTGCTTCATAGCAGTGCAGACTATATTATATAGTGTATATATAGACTCTCTATATAACATTATATGTCATAATCTTCCTGACTGGACAAAAAAAAAATCCATGGACGATTTTGGTAAATGTTAAAGCTGCTTCTAGAGCAGGATCTTTGTATTGCCATCCTCACAAATTAATCTGGGTAGCTTTAGTAGGACAGTGTTTCTTTATGGCCATTGCTAAGAAAAAAAAAGATCATTTTATGGAGTCAAGATTAAATTGAGGCTGTCCATTATTAGTGAAAAACCTAAGATTTGATACATTGGGGAGATTGTATTCTGCTTGCAATTAGATGAATTTTAGATCTAGAGTTTATAAATTGTACAGATATGCCATTATTTAACATCCATTATTCTAGTTATCTATTTTTCATGGCTTTGCCTGTTTCAGTTGCCAAATTTGAACAGTGACATGCAGAAATATTTTTCTCCAAAGGCACAACCAATC
>VZSU01002124.1:61118-108035 GCA_013398715.1 Nesospiza acunhae | reverse complement strand
TCCTCAGGATTTATCACTGCAGAACACCAAATAAAGTGAATTAATAAATGATCAGGTATTGCATAATTCATATTTTCCCATATTATATTACTTGTTTAATACTAATCTGTTCTCATTCTTGTCTTTTCTAATTCATGTGTCCCTACCTGCAGTCACACCTCAGAGAAATACAAAAAGTTTAGTCATTTAGGATCTAGCAAAATTAGGTGCCTAAGCCCTAAAGGGTAATTTCCAGACATTTCCAAGCCTCCTTCAGGACCCAAATGATGAGTGTCTTTGTGGGCTATAGAATTTCTATCTCATATCTGTCAGTCTCTATGTTTGCAAGACAGGAGCTGGTGCCTAAAATTTCTTCTGGAAATAGTGGTCATTGACACTCCTGCCCAAAAAATTGGGTAAAAGAGGGTCAGTTCCATTCTGTTCTCATGTATGTGAAATTGGTTGGTGGTTATGAAATTCAGCTAAGGGAAATGAGAGACCTGGCATGAGCCAGCCAGTCGTTTCCTTCCCAGCATCTTGCTCTAATGATGCTGCAGTGGGAATGGCTCTTCCCATCTCTGCAAAAGCGCTGCTGGTTTATTTCACTCATGAGAACAAACACAGCTCTGGCCCAACAATGTGGCTTCTGACAAAATGTGGCTAAAAAGCTTTCTCCCCCTAAACATCTGCAAAACTCCAGCAGCTTTAGGAGTGTAGATGTGTGGGTTTGAATCCTCTCTGATGTCAGGTGTGCAGAAGTCCTGCCTGCAGATGCTCAGGCAGAGATAGTACTGTACAGAGAGTGGGGGCTGCTCCCAGGCAATGGCTGAAATGGCTCCTGCTCTGCTTTAGAAATAACCTGTTGTAATCTGGAATACCTGTAAATCCCAAACTGATACAGGTATTTAAGCTGTGAAAAAGACCGGGCCTGAACACAGAGTTTCCTTGCTGTGGAGCTTATATGTGACACACAAATGCACCAATGGCTGTTCTGAAAGTAATTCTGGTCTGGTTTTCTGTAATTCACAACTACAGATCCCTTGGCAGGTGCCTGAGAGGAGGTTGCACATCACAGAATCACTGAGTGGTTGAGGTTGTAAGGGAGATGACCTCTGGAGGTTATCTGGTCCCACTCATGCAGGTCCAAATGCAGACAGTTTCCCCAGACCATGTTCAGACCATATTCATCTGAATATCTCCAGGAAGGGGGATGCCACAACCTTCCTCATTCATAACTCTTCTGAAAGGAGCCCTTTCTTTCCGTGAACTGTGGTACACTACTGCAAAAATGGCAATATCTGCAAGGAGATGATCATCTGTGAGAAAGAACGCATTTTCCACCAAGGCTGAGACCTGACAAAGCACTCACAGGGTAAATTTGGTGAATGGAGCAATGGGTGAGAGAGGTACTTCTTGTCTGCCTGCATTAAGATTTCCAGTCCAGAAAGGTATTTGACACACCTGATTCCCATTGGCATGCAACTTGCATGAGCATGGAGTTACATTGTCACCTTTAAAAACTAGATCCCAGATTGGTTGCGTTGGTTTTGTGTCAAACTGTATGTTTGGGAAAAATCTGGTAAAAAATAAATCAGATAAATCAGGATCAAAAGAGTTAGTTATTCACTTTTCCTGCTAAAGTGTGGTAGTGATTAACAGATACAGACTGTTTTACTCCGTTTTAGAAATTGTTTCTGCTCTCTTTGCCTTGATTCACTCTGAAGGACCTACTTGCATTTTAAACTGTGAAAGGCCAGAGAGCAGATGCTGTCAGCTCTGAAGGCTGTTGTTATTGTATATGAATGTACTTTGAAAAACTTTTGGTTGCTATTAGCCTCAAACCACTGGGTTTTGTTTGGTTTTGTGTTTTTTTTCCCCTGACATTTTCTATAAATTTATTTGTACATTTTTTCCTTGTATTTTAGGTTTGCATGGCAGCTGGTTTAATGTATATTTAATAGTTTCTCTTCCTCCCAGCAAGGGCCTGGTGACAGCTTCAGTCTAGGATTTAGTTGGTTGGAAATGCTATTACCATATAAGATACTGACAGCTATCAAAAATTCCCCGTAGAGCTAAATCTGTATAGATGCTCTTGGTCCTCTACACACTGCTGTGAGTGCTGTGGACAAACAGGTGTAGATTACAAGCTGTGGTAATAAATGGCTATAAATCATATAATCAACAAAATTGATCCCTTCAGATACAGACTCTGATATCCAGATGTGTTCATGATTTACTGCTTTCCCAGACTCTGGGAGAAAGAGGTGCTCCAAAAGAATCAAGGTTTCTTGATTTTTTATCACACGTATGCTATTTGTTAGCTTTAAAAATATTGCCCTCTCCCATTGTTAAATCAAGTTATATTTCTTATCTACTTTAGCAAAAATGAGGTAAGTTGTTTGGCTTAAGTGATGGTGGCACTTAATACTCTTCAGCAAATGAGAATAAATCTACTGCTGATAGCTGAGTGCTTGATGACTCTAGAGAAATCTTGTTTATTGGACCATAACACAAAACTTCAAAGAAACAAAAAATAGAGAGTTGTGGCTTATCTTAACCCACTCTCAGTGATTCATCAGGAGAGTTGGGATTTAGTGACTTTCATGTCAGAAATCAAATAAGAGGCAAACCCTCCCTTACTGACTGGCTAGCAAATTCATGCCCTGTTTAACAAAACTGTTTTAAATTTAAGTTTATCTGCTCTAAAGCATGTTAAGCCTGAATCATTAATTTTTACAACTCACTCATCAATTCTTGCTTTGTTCTATTTTCAAATGGAAAAAATAGCTCAAGCTTTGATAATTGTTCTCTGATTATTTTTATTTTCTGAAATTGGAGAGTGTACTTTTTTCCTCTGGATTTTTGTTTGAATTATCTGCTACACATACCTTGCTGACCTTTCAGCATTATAAAAATAAAATCTTAAACTTCATTTGCATATTCTGTATCTGTTGCTTTCACATAAGTATCAAAACAATACTTTTTCCCACCAGGCCTCTCAAATTACATTTACATGGGACATACTTACAAAATGCTTACAGTGTCTGTTTCTTAGACTTTTTCTTCCTTGGAGAGACCTTCCTCCCATTTAACACACCTCCAGAGTTGTTCCCTGAGTGCTGAGAAAGACCTAGGCCTTTGAGAGAAACAATTTTGTGGATAATCTGTGGTTTAGATGTCCCACCGTGGCTGTCCCTCATTTTGTATTTGTTGTAATTGAGTCCCTGCTGTGAGATGGTCAACCTGGACACAGCCAGATGGTTGAAGTATCTGTGATTCAAACTACAATTTTCTTCCAAATTCTGCTATTTGTCTTCTGTCTGTACATTTAAGGTTTTAAAAAAATTGTCTGCTCACCAGAAGGGACCCCTGATATTCAGGCAGAATCACAAGACATCTCAGGTCGGAAGACAGTAATCTTTAGTTAATGAGCTGATGAAAATTGATAGTTTTATAATGATAAATGCAACTCAGATAAGAATTTTTTGTCTCCTGATGTTAATCTCACATACTTGTATTTGGTAACTTGTGCTGAATTTCCCATTTATCAAACCAGGTAAACCAGAGAAGGTAGACTGTCAAAGTGTAAGGAAAAATTATTCATCACATTGCATGTGGTTCCAAGAGAAATGTCCTCAAGAGAAGCAGCACCAAAAAGAAAAGAGGATTTGTGCTGTGGTGTGGTCTGAGAAGTTTTTAAAGAGTGATTTGTTTCAAATACTAATCTATCAGGATCTAGGTAATATTGATTACTATCACCATGGATGGGGCATAGAGCAGCAGAGATTGAACAGGAATTCTTGAGGAGATAAGCAGGTGGAACATGGAGCTCTGTCCCCCACTTCCCTGGGCAGGGGCTCCTGGCCGTTCCAGAAACACAGTTTATGAGGCAAAAGATGTAACAAACTGATGTCCCTGGGAGCTGGGGCCTCATGAGCAATGTAGGGATTGATTTCAGGATGCAGTTTGCTGACAGGTCACGTTCATCTAAGTCAGTGCCATCTCTGAAGCAGCCACTGCTGCCCTTTGTCTGCCTGCCTTTGTGTGCTCCTTTCACTCTGCCAGCACTGACCTGCAGGCAGCTGTGCAGTACCTGACTCTGTTTTCAGTCAGCAACCTTATTTTTCAGGGTTAATTTTCAATTGTCCATCAGCTTGTGAGTCTGGGCGGCCAGATGTTTGTGTGAGCCCAGCCTCTGGCACTGGGCATGAGCAAGTGGCTGGGGACAGCTTTACCTCTCCTGATAAGAATGTGGATTTAGATAATATTAATCCAGCTGTGGAAGTGCACCAGGAGTGGATAGGCAGATGTGCTGGACTGAGGAGCTTGACAGGTAATGGACCTGTTTGTTTGGATCTGCTTTGTTAACTTTAGCAACCCTGCTCATCATGAGAGCTCTTATGTGGGAGAAAGAGAGAACAAATAGAACCACTCAAAACAGCCTTTGCATATTAAGGCTATAAGCAGTATTTACCCCCCTCTGAACACTCCTCCTATACTGCTGGAAAGCTTTTTTTCTCTCAATGAGCTTTGTTATGTAGTGCTTTTAAACTATTTTTACCGTTGTCAGGGGGAAAATCCAAGACTTAGGCCACTCTAAAAACAAATTTTAGTTATAATTATTATGAGTGAATTTAAGCAAGTCATGATTAAGCTTTGATTAGTCTCCTTGAGTAATATTTTTAATAAGCTCTTATACTTAGCATTTTAGCTTTTTTCTTAACTTGTTAACTTAAAGAGAAAAAGTTGCATCTGTAAGTATTGGAATGTCTCCACTGTTGTTTGCCATGCTTCCCTACCCAAGCTCACTGAGATGATGCTGTTAAAGTTGGGGCTTTTTTTTTGCTTCTCTGTCTTGAAGTCCAAATGCTATTTGCTGGGAAATGTCTCATCATCAGACCTTTGAAATAGAAGTATTTTCTTAACATCTTTTTCCTGTCTCTGCATGTGTGCACACATGGCCAAATGGGGTAGTTTGCATGGCTGTGCATTCTTCGCTAAAAAACAAGTGATGAAGGATTTGAAGTGTTTTGCAAAGTGTGCTGCATGCATTATTAACCTTGCTTTAGTGACAGCTGCTTAGAGCTAGGAACAGCCATGAGTGTGCTAGGGTGTAGAGATCTTTGACTCCAGTGTACTGAGTTGTTTATGCTGAACACCCCAGGAAATGGGTAAGGGAAAAGTAACTTTGACTCTGCCTTTGCTGGGACTTTACCCTGAGACAAAGAGCAAACCCACATTTAAATTTACTTTTCTCACATGTTCTTATGTTCCCTTCATTTCAACACGTGGCTGTGTCTGCAGCAAACCCAGGACTGCAGTTGGAGGTTCTGCAGAGGAACCTTCATGGTGTGTGAAAGGGCTGGTGGGCCACATCAGTATCTGCCTTGTTTAATAGGGGATGGCCAGAAGGCTTTCCTGTGGTAGTGTACACACCCAAGCAGATCTATATGAAACTAAGTGGCCAGTCACAGGGCTAAAATCCTTGCTCTTAGATCGTTCTTGAATGCCTAACTTTCAAGCATAAATACAGAAATTCCTTTCAGTAAAAACATTTTTCTCCTATTAGGTGTTATAAACGTCTTCAACTCTTCTACCTGCTTAAAAAAAGAAAAAAAGAAAAAAAGAAAAAAAAAGAAAAAAAGAAGAAAAAAAGAAAAAAAGAAAAAAAGAAAAGTGAAAAAAAGAAAAAAAGAAAATTAAATGAAGTTTTGTTTAAAATGAAACAATTCACGAATTTGAAGTTAGAAACTGCACATCTTAGTCTGTTGTTTTTATAAGTATTTAGGATCCTTCAGCTGAGCTTAGTATTTTGAATTTAAAAACTAACTGAAATTGAAAAGTAGAAGGAAAAATGCTCAGGTTTGAAATGCTGTGTATGCCATGATTTGGACAATGCAGTGGTAATGCTTGTCATTATAACTTTTTATGTTACAAAAATGAGCAGTTTTGAATTGGTCTGTGAAGACTGCAAATGAACCAAAAGAGGTTCTTCCTTACACAGCATCTGGGCAACAGTGAAAATCACTGCTAAAGAAGGCTTTATTTGCAAAGGCTTATCTATGCCAAAACACAGAAAAACTACAAGAAGAAAAATCCTTTGCCTGCTAAGCAGTAGATCATACTTTTGTTTGAGGATGTGCCCAAACTTCAGGCTGTTTGAAGCAGGGAAGTTGCACTGGGGGAGGTATCCTGACATACTTGCCCAGTGCTTGTTCTGTATCATAGGCATCTGCTGCTCCTTGCTGTGGGAGTCTGGATGTGAAGTAGACAGCTCCTCTGTCACATTCAGAGGGGCTGTTATTATTAAATATAGCTGTTCCAACAAGAGCTTACAAACCTAGCTAACTTTGTTAGTATGCTGCAGGCTTTAAGAAGCAACAACTCCCAAAATGTGTCCTCCCTCAGAAACTGTTTGATAGAAGAAGCAAGCAAATTTTCTGTGGGTGTTTGTAATGCTGCTGTGACTGGTAGAATTTGTTACTGGCTGTCCTTGTCCTGCAAAATTTGTTTGCAGTTGAAGTTTTGTCAGAAAAATTTCTATCAGCTGAGGACCAGACAGTTTATAGGATGTTGTGTTACTGCCCTGCATCATTGCTAGTTTTGGTTTCCTTTTTTAAGGTAAAGAACAAGATGCAAATGTGGAAGTAGTTTGTGGGTAGGAGACGAAGCACTGAAAAAACAAGAAGTTGAAGAAAGTCTTTGCACTGAAGAGACAAGACTGTAATGAGGGCAGGATGGGAGAGAATTGCTGGCTTTTTAGATCAACAGGAGAGTTTGTTCCAGAGCTCAGACTAACAACAGCAACAACACTGTCAGATTTGAAGCCGTACTTGCTTTATAAAGTGGCAGAAAACAGCTGAGAGGCAAGAGAACTGCATTCATAGAGGAAGGCTCATTATGGAAAGGAAATAAAAGATTAAGCAAGCCACTGCTGATTCTCATTGCTTTGGATGATTCAAAATCCAAGATCTCCACAGTTTATATGCGTTAATCTTGCCCTCCTCTTTCCTTCATGTCTCTTGAGATCAGTATTGAACGTAGTAGGCAAAGATTTTCTTTAGATTCCTCCTGAGACTGAAATGTGTTGACAAGCTGTATGTGTCAAGGATGCTTACGTATGCTGCTGCCTAATAACACCACCAGCTCAGAAACACCACAAAGCTCCTTCCTTAGGCTTGCAGCTCACATAGAAGACTTGACTGACACTGCTCACTGCAGAATTGTTGGCATCTCTCCTCGACAGTGACTAGCTTCCTGTGCTACAGGCAAACTTGAACCACAGCTCATATTTCCAAAACAATTTAGAGACAGATTTGGGTGTTTATTCTTGTATTTAAGAGATTGAACATGTTTTCCTTTTCTTTTGCATGTTTCCTTTTCTCTTTATGTTTTATTTTTTTAAAGACAGGATGGTATTTTCATAGAAGATACGTTTGCTCTGCAAAATTTTTTTTTTGTTTTTTTTTTTTTTTTTTTTTTTTTTTTTTTTTTTTTTTCCTGGTTTAGAGCTACTGTGCAGCAAGGAAACAGAAGTCCAGCCAGAATCACTGTCACCAAAGCAGCCTGGAAGTGAAGAAGGGTATGGACTCCAATAGACAAATCCACTGCACAGTCTGCACACTGGCTTGTTCTTGCCAATTACATGAGTGGAAGTAAGGGAAAGCAACTTTCCCTTGACTTTTTTGGAAGTCAAGACTGATTGGTGCAATTTGTAATTAAATGCATTATCCCTTAAATGCAAAGAGCATAGAAAAGGCTTGAATTAACGGGGAAGGGATTCTTTAAATGTCTTTTGACCTTTAAATTGCACTGTGGGCACAAGGGCCCTCCACAGTGCAAAACTTTGCAGGGCTGGGGCCTTCCTTTTGCACCCCCTGCAGAATTTTTTCTTATATGTGAAACCTGATCCTATGAACAAACAGATCCAGCATTTTGTGGATGCCTGCCCCTGGTAATGGCTGTTGGAAGCAGTGATGGAATATCCCTGCTTCAAAGCGCTCGAGGTATTGGTGGCGCTGCCAGGCCAGCACTCTCTTGGCCTTTCTAGGGCATCAGGCCAAGTGCTGGTTTTGGGGCACTGCCAAAACCCTTTTGACAAAATCACAGCATGATTTAGGTTGGAAAAGACCTCTGATATAATCACATCCAACCTTTGACTGATCACCTCCTTGTCAACTGGACCAGGGCACGAAGTGCCACACGCAGTCATTTCTTGAACACTTTAAGAAGGGGATGAAGTACTCCAAATTACCCCATTTTTAATTATTCAGTTTCTTTTCTTTCTCAGTGCAGGAAGCTAAAAGGCTAATGTTTCAGATGAAACTGCTCTGAGATGTGCTGTCACCCAGGTATTGCCTCCTTGATTCCATATGCTCTGGTTTAGAAAAATCCCAGTATGGCTTGTGGCTTGAGATTAAGAAGGACTTGAGGCATGTGTCTCAACATCAAAATGGGATTGACATAAAGAAAAGCAATCTTTAAATGAGCAAAAAGAATTTATTTTGTCAAATTATTAATCAAATTATAGCAGCATTATGTAACATCAAGATACATATTTGACCTTGAGGAAAACAAACATTAAATGATGTCTGACTGCAGCTGTGTTTTGATGTCCCTTTTTCATTTACTTCACCCTGCTTTTCAATAATTTAAAAGACAAAATCAGAAAGACTTTGAATAAATGCACTCAGCATGGTAAATCTGCCCTGTTTGCTCCCCAGGCATCTTGGCATCACCAGCAAACTGAATTTTATAGTGGCAGTAGCAGGATTTTGAAGCAGAGTGGAGAGAAGGGAGGAAGGGCTCAGCCTCACTGCTTGCTTTGCCTGCCCCTGCACAGGTACTGAAGCTCATCCCTGGCCTGGGAGGAACTGACTCAGCCCCTCCCAGGCTCCAGGGAAATTTTGTCTTCTCTGCCATCCTACCAAGTCTGACTTTGTTTTTTTAACATCATCAGTCAGAAAGTGGTGATGACAATTTCAGGCCAGATTAAATCCTCATGAAGTACAAGGGAAAAAAACCATGAGTAAACTCACTATAAAAAGTCTTTTCCAAATATATATGTTGACATCAGGATCCTGTCTGTTTTACGTGAGATGATATTAACCATTATTATTCCAAAATAACTTTTCTCCCCCAAGGTTATCAAATCATGAGAGTTTGGATGTGCTAGTTTGTGTTGAGAAGATGTTTAATTAGAACAATTTAACTCTTCTACCACTGATTACATACCTGGTGGATTTTATATTTCTGTGAGGTTTTTGACAGGATTAAATCTTTTGAAACCTGTTTGGTACCCTAGTTGCCTAGTTGCATGATGCTAAATTTCATCTCATTCACATCTGATTATCTGTAAGACCGAGGGAAGAACTAGCATATCAATAGCACTGCAAAATTTCTTTAATTTTTTGGGTTTGAAAAAGAAATGATCAGTTAAATTACTTCCCTAGAAACAGTAAATATAGCTCTCAAGTTGCATTCCCTATATCCTAAATTGTGTTCAAAGCCTAGTTTTACAAAATCGAGGGGAAACAACTGGTTGTTTTATGAATGCAGCATTAACAAAAAGAATGGGAAACATGTTAGGCAGACGAGGAGTAGCTGCTGCACCTCCTTTCCTATATAGGAAAGGAAGCTATTTCTCTCTATTTATTTTATCATATAATCAGCCTTTATATTTTCTGGTGAACTGCAACGAGTTTGAGACATCAGTAGGAGTTTATTACATTATAGCAGTCAGTGCCTTTCCCCCCATTCGCTTGTTTGAAAATGGCTTCTTTGTAGAACATCTCACCTGCCTGAATTTCTTTAAATAAATGTAATATAGGCAATTCAAAGACATAGCTGATAATGGATGTTAGATAATACCTTGGATACTGCAGCATAAATTGCGAGATGACTATATTCTGTCATGATGAATATTAGATAATGATACCTTGTCCCTATAAGAATAACTTATTTTATTATTCAGAATGATCTTATGAGCTCTGCGGATTCATGGGAAACAACTTAGTAGAAACCATAAACTATTCAGATTTTGCTGAATATTCTAATCACACTTGCATCATTCTTAATTATGAAGTTGAGGGACTGCCAAGAAAGAGACAGAGGTAGCAAGTAACAGCTTCCCATTAACTCTGTACTGTTGGAGGGCTGGCACTGTGAGTGCCCTTGTGTTGTAAGCTGGCTTGGATGTTTTATGTTCCCTGTGTCCTCCTTTGCACAGCTCTTGTAGATCTCCCACATTGTCTCTGCTCAGCTGTAGCTTTATCGCTTAAGAAGGTTTTCCTCATGGATTTGCTGCTTAGGGTGAGTCAACGGAGTTGCTGGCCTCAGTGAGGCAGCAGGACTCAGGTGTCCCCACAGGATGGGTTAAAAATGCTCTGTCAGAACCAGCTCTGGCTGAAGGCTGTGCTATTTCCTGGTGGTTTTGGCACCCTGCTGTCTCCTCTGGAGCGGGTAACCAACAGTACTTTATTTCCCATGGAGTACCTTGGCCATGGGGCTCTCATGTGTGTCTGGAGTGATAATTTGACAAGATGATGCTGCTGGGAGAGTCAGAGCCCTGGGCACCCAAACTCAAGATCTTGAGAAATTTTTATAGATCTGTGAGACAGATCCTTTAAATCGGAAATGTTCAGATTCAATCTAACAATGTCACCTTTCAATCTAACTCCAGATTGAAGGTGAATATTTTGCATAGGAGAAAAGCAGCCTATTATTTAGATTTCTGGTTTTGACCCAGATTACAGAATGATAACACAGATAAACCCCAGTGCTACTGATCATTTTGCAAGGGTCTCTGGAGAAACATATTCCTTAAAGGTGCTGCTTTTCTAAGCACGAGTTGTGTTGTCTGAGGAGACAGTGACATACCAAAGGCATCTCACCCTATGTTTTGTCCTTGGTGGCTCAGAGGGTTGCACAGAAGATGGTGTGCTGGCAAGGACAAGAGAATAAGTGCAAAAGGAGAGAGCAATACAAGTCTGCAAGTTTACAAATTCCAGATTATTACATCTTTGTGTTTTATAGTGGGATGTGCTCAGAGGCAACATGATGTACATTATTGAAGGGGTGGGTTTGTACCTTTGTCAAAAACAAGAGCCTCCAGCAATGTTAATGCAGGTTGCATAGATGCATTGTGAAACCTCCTACGCTCCAATAGAGCTGTTTGTACTACATGAGCCACAAAACAACCAGGAGAGCTCCAGCTGCTGCTACAGTAAGAGGTTTGCTGAGTAGTAAACAAATATATTATGAGAGGCAGTAAGTGGTGCAGAATTCTCAGGGGTACAGAGGAAATGATGAGAGGCGTTTGTAGGAAGAAAGCATTCAGGGTGTAGAGTTTAGGGCCCTGGCTGCAGACAACCAATTCAATGATGCAAACCACAAGCAATGACCACAAGTTCCATCCTGAATATACCTTCCACATACTCATGGATATGGAGAGATACATATTTATGTATCCCAAAGGAGTCCCTGGACTCCTTTCACTGTGGATGTCAACTTTTGCTATTAGCTTTCAGCCTCTTTGCTGAAATTTCAGGGAACTGGTCTTGGAAGTTTCCATCAGCTCCAGAGAGTTTTTGTTCTTAAAGTCCATATGGTGAGAGAAAACCTCTCCAAAATATTTTAGAGCCAGGGCTTAAACCTATTCCAGCTGGGCAGACCTGTCAGATTTTGTTCCAGGAACAGTTTCTGCTTAAAAGCATAACTGGTCTGCATGGTCCTAAATTAGCTTGTTTGGTACATATGGAATTTGGAATATACAATAATGCCAAATTTTACAGCACAGAATTTTTTAAAGGTGGGAGAAACACAATAAAATTTCACCTCCTCAATAAAGCTGAGCTCATGCTAGCTCCCTTTTGGCAGACTAAGCAACACATTCTCAAGGAAAAATGTCAAAACCAGTATTTTAAGCTTAGGCAAAAAATCAAAGCAAGAGTAAATGTTATGGAGCACAAGAGTAAATATTGTACTTTTTTATGAGCTCACAAAAACATGAAACTCCCCGCGTGGAGATAATTTTTTGGTGATAGCTCTAGAGGGAAATTTCTTGCTGGATTTTCAAACAAATAGAAGTCCATGCAATCCTGCTTGGCTGAAGAGAGTACGAGAAAATACCTTGGAGAAATGGAGAAGAGATGGAGAAAATGGAAGAAATCTTGGCAATATTTCCTTCATGTTCAGATCGCTTAGAATTACATCCCATTAAGCACTCTCAAAAAAACTTCAGGCAAGAGTGTATTTTTAAATACTGAATTTTATAGGACTTGCTGTATGGTTATGTATATATAGCGCTGTATTTATGTGTATGTGCATGTACCTGTGTGAGGGTGCAGGTGTATCTCCGGCTTTGAAATGTCTGCCTGTGGCAAAGCTGAACTTTTCTTCCCAGAGCTTTCTAAAAAGCTGTTTCTAAAAATCCTTGACTAAACAGGAGAATCTGTAGGGCAAGATGACCGGGTAGGAGATTAATAAAGGTCTGCTGAGCTCTAGAAAATGTTGAATGCTTTTGAAAGAAAAGACAATATATATGCACATAGTGGACACAAGACTCATGGAAAAATTTGAGAAATTAATTGCTGTTGCAGTTCCAGAGGAATAATACTTATGTTCTTCCATTTAATTCAGCTCTAGCTTTCCAGTGGCTCAGAGTCTGTGAAAAGATACCAGTGAGGCCATAGTCTGGGTCTGAAGAGCTGTCTGAAGAACTTCCCACACTGTGATGGGGACAGGCCATATCACACCAGTTTGTACTAAGTCATGATCCCTGTAATTCTGGTTCAGCTGTCTTAGGTGATTTCCATGGAGAAATCACGGAATTCATAGACCAGAACATCTCAAACCCTGTGGTGGTCTCCCTCAGCTGTGAGAGAGTCTGTCAACCATAGCAAAGAGCTGGTTGGTGTCTGGAGATTGATGAGAAAGGACACTTAGCTCCCTGGTGCTGGCAGCCATCCACCACACAGCTACAGTAGCTTCAGAGCACCTCACACGGTATTTTTATAGGAGCAGACAAATATAGTCAGAGTCACCAGATCATGGGCAAAGTGGAGAAATGCTGCTGCCTGATGGAGCTCCAGGACACTAAATGCCAAATGTTACATGTGAGGAAAAAAAATTCCACAGTGGAATTATGGGTTAGACAATTATGGGCTCTAATTACTAGGAATTATACTAAAGAGCTTTCTTAAAACACCAACTCTTTCCAGGGGTCAGAAAAGCAAATAAATTGTTAGAAATTAATTAAGCAGGAAGGTGAGAACTGAAGAGGAAACATCTTTTACCACTGTATAAGCACATGTTGCCCTCATATCTTGAAATTGCCTTACCTAAAGAGAGAGTTAGCTGAGCTAGGGGACAAAAAAAGCACCAAAAAGAAGTGAAACAGGATTGACCTAGCACATAGAATAGCTTCTTGAGTGGAAACTAACTGGATTGGGACTTCAGCTTGTAAAGAGACTAAGGCAGAAATGAGAAAAATCTGAGGAATAACAAAGGGGTGGAGAGGCAAGTGATTGCTCGCTGCTTCTCAAAGAGCATGGAACCTTGTGGGAAAGTCCTGTTGTACTGACTGCACAAAGTGGGAAACACATGCTCAGGAAGAACCAGGACACATACAAAGTATTCTCACTTTCTTTTGTTGTATGTTGATTGCCAAAGAGAAAATAGAGGGATAAACAGGCTTCTTGTCTGACATGGTGTAGCTGTCTTTGTGCCAAACCTAGCCATGAATCCAACTAGTCCTGTGTTCAATGTGAAAATTAAGAATTCAGACACAGGGATGTACCAAACAATTCAGGAATTATGGTTCCTATGGCAATAGCCTAATGTCACACATGATTCATTTTAGTTTATTTGGGGTTCAAATATACCCCGTAGTGTGAATTTCATTATATCCATGGGATAAGCTTCACATCAGCTTTATCTTTGGGATAAATGTCACATCAACTTTACAGTCAATTTTCTGAAGATAGCTGGGCACACCCAAGGGTTAAGGACTTTGTTTTAGCAGTGTGCTGATGTCCCCACAGAGCTGGACCTTGAGTTTGATTCTTCTTCCCAAGACATCACTCACAGCAGGCCAGGCTTTGCTGCTGGTGTGTTTGGTGATTTGGTCAGGGGAGTCTCTGCACTAACAGCCTGTGTGATTAAGTCCAGGAGAGCTGGTTGATTTTTCAAGGATCAGCTCCAAGTTTAAGTGGTTCACCCTGACAAGCAGGAAATAAAGGAAAAATGGTAAGAAATCTGCACAAGGGAACAGGCAGCTTGTAAAGAAGACGTTGGGAATCCTGCAAAGGGCCACAAAGATGCTGAAAGGATTGGAAAATGTGACATGGAGAGACTGGTAGGGCTGGGACTGTTCAGCCTAAAGAACAGAAGACTCAGAGCAGGGGAATCTCATCGATGTGTATAAATACCTAAAGGGAGGGTGCAAAAAGACAAAGCCAGACTCTTCTCATTCTTATTTTGTGACAGGACAAGAACAATGGGCACAATGTGAAATACAGGAAATCCACTGAGCTTCCACCCAAACACAAACCCCCCCTTTTTTTACTGTAAATATGGTCAATGCTGGAACAAGCCTCCCAGCGAGGCTGGTGAGATTTTCAGAGAGATTCAAAACCTGACCCACAGTTCTGTGTATCCTGCTGGAGCTGGTGATGCTTTGAGAAGGAGATTGGTTTAGATGATCAACCCTCTGTGCCTGAGAGATGTTGGTTAAAACATCAGTGTTGGAGCAATTGCACCTGTGTGAGCAGCTGGGTGCAGTGCAGTCATGTGGCAGCTCTCTGGAAGCAAATCTAATGGAAAGATTTGGGGGAAAAACTTCTTCAAAGGGCATTACATGCAGATGTGTCTCCATACATGCAAAAATGTAGTGCATGGATATCTCATGTATAATTTGTCTAAGTTCCTGGAGTTCTGAATCTTTACCTGTAGTGATTTCTCTGTGCAATAGTGATGTGCCTGCACAGCTGTGCTGCCATCCACTTTCATATATCTTTGTGTGTTGTACTGGAATGTGTAAAGGAAGGTGCCTGACATCCTGCTCCTACTATTCCCTGGAAGCCTGTGCCTAATCATAACTTTGAACTTCTAGTCCTAATAAAATAGAGCATTTTCACCTGTATTTTGATGTATTGTGATGCAAAACCTTTGTTAAAGAGAAGGCACCAAAGCAGTTTTACAGAAAATGCCTCCATTCAACCTCCTGAAAAGGTCTTGATTAAAACTGGCTAATGGCAGATAAATAAAATTTTTCCCTTTGTGTGATAAACTTCTGTTTATTGAATCAATACATCAATGTGGATTTTGCACAGGCTTTTTGTCCAGAGATTTTGTAAGCCAATTTTCAATGATAATGACAAAGAGAGCCTCCAGGGAATGCTTCAGCTGGTGGGTAGAAAAGGAAGAATGCTCTNGCTCAGACTGCTAGTTTATCTTGACATAAGAATAATGTTCCACAATTTTCTAATTCATATTTCTGTGGTTTAGAGATAAGAAAATTAATTTTTGAGAGTTCAGTGATGGAATGAAGATCAAATTTACCATACTTTATGAACCAAAGTTCAGTTTGGCTTTGTCAAAATATTTCATCAGTGTACAGTTAAGGAATGGAAGACTCAAAGGTTTCAGACCTTTACAATCAAACAAGGACAAAAGTTTGACTCGGTCTCACCCAGCAATTCCTTCTGAAACAAAACCTGCTGTGATGTGGAGCTGGATGTAGTGGGGATATTTCTGAGCCTGGGGAAGGATATGATTGGTATGAAAGCTCTGAAATGCAACAGTTGAGAAAGGCAGGGATAGGTAACTGTTCTATGGGCAGTGATGTATTTGTTGTTTGCTGTGTTTTCCCTTTAATCTGAGTTCTTTGGAAAAGCAGTTGAAATCAAGCTGTGAATCAGAGGCATGGTACCCTCTTGTCAAAGAGAATCGGATTCCTAGCCTGAAGTCCTATCCCTCCTAAGGGATGCTCTCTCTCACAGGAATGCATGCAAACAGGGAGCACTATTGGGACAGAAACTGCATCTGTCTTTAATCCAACAGAGCAAGTGTTTCTCTCAAGAAGTTTCAGGAAGAAATGGCATAGAAGAAAAAAAGAATAAAGAAAAGTTTGTTTCCTTCTAAAGCATTAGAACTGCGCAATAGGTTGAACACATCATATGTGTTTAAAAAATAAACAAATAAAAAATCCCAAACACTAAACTTTTCTTTTGATTGCATGTGTATTTTGGTGATAAGGATGCATTAGCACAACTGTGAGAAAATACTGCTGGAAGAAGCTGTGGGATTTTACTTGAATGGACGTAGATCTCTCATATGTACATTCAGAAATGTAAATCCTACCTGGTTTCTTCTGAAATTACATCTGGACTATGGTCTTCAGGGAGAACGTCTTGGGACTGCTTAGATCCCACTGAAGCTTTACTGTGATTTTTATTGTACACTAGAATGATGTGGCCAAAAGATCAGGCAAGAATAATCTGAAAAATGCTCACAAGCTGATGTGGAATCAAATTATATATGCTGAAGCTGAAGAACAAATCTGTTGGCTGAAATGTGCTGATTTGCATAAAACCTTGTAATTTCTAAGAACATTTACAGAGCAATCTCTTTTTATTCTGTGCTGCATAATAGCTTCTCATTTTTATTCAGGTCTTGAAAATTTGGAACAAAAGGGATATGCTGAAAAATGGTGTGACAAGGCAACTTTGCTTGACAGTTAAGTTGAAATTGTCTTGGTACATGGGGTCTTTTTCTTTTTTTTGAGGGGAAGAAGACAATTATCTCTATATAAATATTTATGCAAAACAGATAGTTACAAATAATACAGTTATTTTGTAAAAAAGAGCAATAAACCCCAAACACCCTTCCTCCCAACATATATGTTTTGTTTTTTAAAAAAGGGAAATTAAAAATGCTTGAAGCACTGTTAGGGCATTTAATCAAATAAATCCAAATTTAGGAGACTTATGTGGAGGAGACTCCACATTCTGCTCCTTCTGAAGCCCTGTAGAGCAGGTAATCAGTTTGCATATCCCACTTTGAAAACTTCAATTAGACTCATCAAATGAGACAGTATATATGGTATGCTTGCTCTGGGTGGGAGATGCATTGTTTAATGACTTCCTTGTGATTTTTAGGGCAGTTATGGGATAAAGCTGTATTGCAGAAGTCTATTTCAAAATAATAATTTATAGTTTTGTGTGCAGAGAACATGAAGGAAATGAGAAAAAATGATGGGGGAAAAAAAGTTAATGCTGGAGAAAAGCCATGAGGCTGAGCTAAGCCAGAAGATCAAGGAGAGAAGTGATGCAACAGTTTCATCCTAGGATTGCTGGTTACAATTACTTTATTGCTATTTAAATACAAACCAATCCCCTGAACAGGGTGGAAATAAATGCAGAATGAAATTGGAATGCTTTGTCTTCATGAGAAATCAAGGAACGGAGAAATAGGAACTTTAATTCTCTGTCAAAATTCAGTAACTACTCAGAGCCTTCACTGCAGCTTGCTGTGGTGTCTGTGGGCCATGGCAGCTGCCCAAGGAGGGATGCTCACTCACCAGCGTGGGATGTGCTCTCTGGGCTTTCACTCTCCTTGCAGGCTACAAAGATGTGCTGTCCTGGTTTGTTCCTTGCTCATGATTTGTAACAGTCACAGTGGTGAGAATGAACTTCAGATTTATCTTCCTTTCCCTTCCCACATGTATATATCTCTGTTACTTCCNTTCCGATTCCCTCCCATCATTATAAGAGGTGTCACAAGTCAGAGGTGATGGACCTGTACTATTTGCTGTGCTTCCAGCTTCTTGTTTTTAAGGTTGTTAACCTCATTTTTTGTTTACCTTCCAGTCCATGCGACCATGAAATAACAATTTAATTTCTTTCTTAGTTCCATATTGATTTAGATTCCAAGTTTCTACTGATTTGTGTAAAAAGTAGAAAAATCTTGCACATCTAATTCATGAGTAATAGTATACATAAGAGGCAACCAACCTGCACAGCTTAGAGGAACATAAATCAGTCAAAATCAGTCTTAAATCTTCTTCTTAAACTTAATATGTCTCTGCTTTAAACTATAAATCCACATTCTTGTTTCTAGCATCTAAGTTTGGAAACCTTTCCCAAGGTCTCAGATCAAATCCTGTGTTTAATTCTAAGCTTTGAATTAAATAAATGCAGGTGGTCATCCACTGAACAGGTGGTGGAAAGACTAGATTTCTTTCTTCATTAGATAAAAACCTATGTTGACTGTGTGGACCATTTTGTTAAGAGACAAGCAAATGGAAATATTTTGAATGTAGCATTGTTAAGTGCAGCTGAGAAGTGCAGGAATAATCTCAGATGACCTGAATTTAATGGGATGAAGGGGTGAAGATGGAGAAAGATATTTAATATGTTTTTAGAGGAAGGAGGAAAACGGGAAGGAAATATACTGAAACAAGAGGATGAATCCATGGCTCTGATTTCCTGATGGATATAGGAGAGAAATCCTCATTGGATTAGTCTGTTAGCTAATGAACCAGTGAACAGTCACTGGAATGGCCCTCCCAAATGATGGCATGGAGTTGATAGCTTCAGGAGGAGGCCAGGGGCGTTTGCAGCCTGGCACAGTCCCAGACACTTTGGGTGTGTGCAAAGCAAAGCAGTCAGAGCAGATGAGCCTGATGTGACAGGGCTACAGCCAGAGCAGGTTTTAGCTCCTTGAGGGCAGTGTGACTTTCCACCCTTGCTCAATAAAACCCATAACAAATTGTTTTCATTAAAAGTGTGAAAACAGGGTATGTTCTTAGGAACAGCAATAGAGACCTATAAGAATGAACTGCAAATAATTTAAAAGAGAACAGAACTACTGAAAAGTAGCTCTAAATTCCCAGATTTTTTATTGGTTTGGGTTTCTTGTTCCAAATCTAGTATTTGTAAATGCCACTCCCAGCTATTCCAACTGACTGCTTGGGAGTTGAATCTTACTTCTCAACTTTCTACAACATACTTTTAAACTTCCAACAAACCTGGTTTTTCTAGTATGCTGTTTGATTAAAATGCAACAGTAGATGCATAAAAGATATCAATGTGTGGCATATCTAAAAAAAAAAAAAAGGTGTGTTTCTGTATGGGTGCACATATATGTAAAATTTATGACATAGGAAAAAGATAGGAGTTTGTCTGTACTGAAGTAGCTATAGAGTATGGAGTAATCAAAGTGTGGAAATATGGAAATTAATGGTCCTTATATCATAACTAGTAATAGAATTATCTTGCTTGTGTACCCTTATAAATTACTGATGGTAGTGATCACCAGAGGGGGAAAGAAGCTGAATATTCTGGTCAAAGCAAACTCTTACAAATTCCTAATTATTCTATTTAGAATCCAGATGTACATGTGAGAGACAAGACCTGGAAATGGAAGACAAAATATGTTCCCTTATGCACTGATCCCATGGCTGTCTGGACAAGAAGTCTTCTTCCTTTTCCAACTCCTGAGAATCTCCCATTAAAAATAGAGATCGTACTCTTCCATCCTGCCCAGCTATGCTTCTTCTCCTCCCTAACTCCTCCGCAGGCCTGCAGGCTGAAAGCATTGCTCTCTTTGGGGTGAGTCTATTCCCAGGGCTCTGAATCCCCATATAACACTGGCAGGCAGTGGTGGTGCAGACAGGATTTGGGGTAAAGCTTGGTGCTTTGGTCAAACTCCCTCTTATTTGTTTATACCAAGAGGTGCTGAGAAGGTGTGCAGAGCATGGTGAGTGCCACGGGCACTTTCACAAGGCTTCACTTGCCCATGGGCACTGTTGTCGGAACAGATGTTCCCTGGGAGCAAATGGGAACAATCTCCAGCCAGCATCATCTCCAGCTGAAGTTAGCCTTTCTGAGGAAAGAATTAGTCATTTATCTTCCCTGAGGCTTTGCTTGAACTTCCAGAAATCTCTCTTGCAGTAAGTTGAAGGCATAGCAGTGCCTCTGGAGTGTCAGCGCCCTGCTGGATGCCAAAATGTCCTTTGTGTCCAGGTGAATCTGTGCATCCACCCAGTGGCCCAGAGCTGTGGGTTTGGGCACAGAGACCATCAGCTGTGATTATGCAAGCTGCAAAGCTTATGTAGGGTCCTTGTGTACTGCCAGTCAGTACTGATATCCACCTTGCTCTGACCACAGCGTGATCAGGACCTGCCCTAGGTGGTTCAGAGCTGTCTTTATGTCTGCAAGAAAACAGCAGTCCCATGTCCTGACTGCACTGAAGATGCACTTTTTTAGTGTGGCTGACTATGGATATATTTAGACTGTTTATATGGAGTCAAACGAAAGCCTTTTTAGATTTGGACTATCTGTTTTTAATGACTGTTTTGTTCAGGCTTTAATTTAAAAAAAAATTAAAAAAAGAAATAAAAATATGTACTATCTATTTTGACCAAAACCTGATCTTTTTTCTTTAAGCAGAGCTTAATAAATCTACTTCTCTTATGTATGTACTTTAATCTGATGTCAGGTATTTCCAGCCCTCCTGTCTTCAGTAGGAGCTGAATGCAAACAAGAAACCAGGGCTTCCCCCTTCTTTTCAAGATGTGTGGTGATGGCACTGAGAACAGGACAGTGTGTGAGATATTCCATAAAGAGCAAAATACAGCTTTCTTTTTTTTACTGCATGGCAAAATACTAAGTAACAACATGAGTGAAATGGTGCATTTAGTGCTGATCAGCAAATGCTTCTTAAAGGTCAGGAAATGTCATTTTATTCTTCTTCACTGTCAATCACAAAGGCTGGGTCGCTGCTCTGCATGTGTGAGAGAAAGATAGGGAGTCTCATTTTGGGGGAAAAAAATCCTGAAGACTTTGCTTTTCTCTTTGAGGAGATCTCTATCATCACCCATGTGTATGTTTCAGCCAATATTTCTGAAAGCTGGGGTGATTATAAATGTAAATTGCTGAAGGTCAAAATCTTGATGTTCTAGGAAGCCCTTGGCAATTGTTTGGCCAAAACCCTTTGCAAAGGTCTCAGGCCACTGTTGTCTTTGTGAGCATTACTGCACTGCAGTGCCACCAAACCCTCATTTAAATTCAGTCTTAAATGAAAAGAGAAAGAGTTTAATTATGGCATCTTAGTGCAGAGGAGCATTAATTAATTTTTAAGTGTGTTAGGTGTAATAGGATAATTGTAGGAGAGGGCTCTGTGGGGTCAGGCGTGATGGATATGCACTGTCAGGGATGTGGAGCAGCATTTGGGAGTGAGCAGACCACAAAAAGCTGCTTTGGGAGTGATCTTAGTACTCTCAGTGATTTTGCTGGAGACATCACGTGCGCTGGAGGCAGCCCTCGTGCCTGGGCAGGCTGGTGCTGGCGGCTGAGAGCACAGCACACGTGCTCTTGCTCAGCAGCCTCCTGCAAAGTGTGGGCTGCTTTGCCTGCTGTTTGCATCCCCTTGGCCTAAACCTTGGCTCAGCTACAGCATTCCCTCATTCCCAGGAGTGCAGTTGCCAGAGGCAGTCAGTAAGGCTTGCTGCAAAACCAGGGGGTGCAGACCAGCTCTTTCTTTGGCTGAGACTGCTGGCAGGTGCTGAAGGGGAGAGTTTGTCCCACTGATAGATGCTGTGGAATTGTAGAATGATCTTCCTGGAGGGGAAGTTGCCTTCTAATTCAGCACAATTAATCTTTGGCTTAGTCACTAAAATACTATTTATTTTTTCAGTCTCTCCTCTATATTTAACATGCCAAATATTACACAGTGGCTTCTGTTTTTCTGTGAAAATGGAGTCTTTGGTGAATCCTTTAAGGATACTTTGTCTTTATGGTGTCCTCAGACTGCATCTTTCCCAAGATAGTCCCATGGGAAACATTTTGCCACTTAGAATATATTTCTTTTCATTACTTTATTTCTATATCCTGATGTTTATATTTTCAGTGAGGGTAAAGAGCTAATTTCATGGCATTTGCTCTTTTCACACATATCTTTCTATCCTTTCATTAATTGTTATGTAATATTTTTAATGTCTCCAACTCTTTTTTATAGGCTTTCTGTGCTCCTAAATGTTTACTTGTACTTGTAGGATGGATTCTCTTCTGACAGCATTTTTTGTGAGATGAGAGGGTCATAGAGAAACACAGTGTTCTAAGGCAACAGAGTCTTCAGCAAAGTTTTATGTGTTAATTGCTGCATTCTTAATAGTTGGCCAGCTTTTATTCTATTTGCTGCCATTTTCTGTTTCCATCACATTTTTACTAAGCTTTTTCAGTGATCTCCTGGCCACGTCCTTTAGCAAGTATATCTACATATCACATCAGAACAGAATGCTGGGTACAGGAGATCCACCCACATATGACTGGACTCCATGTTTGTATAAAAAATTATTTAAGTACACTCTACAATTTCTGAACTTTACAATAATAAAACTGGTGTGAGATCATTAATAAGTTGAAAATTCAGTTATTTAACCAGATTGCAGTGGACTAAAAGAAGAGGAAACAGAAGAAAATTAAATTTAAGACTAGAACAGGCCTTCACTAAATCTACAGCATGGTGACACTAGTGGGGGTTTTAATTTTTGATTTCTTTTTTCTTTTGCTGTATGGTTGTTTACTGGCTCTATTTATCAAAAGCAATGAGAAAAGACCACAAGGCGTTGAATTGTACTGCTAATTCTGTGTTTATTTCTGATTAAATTGCTTTCCTGTCCTTTGATTTATGAGGAAGGGGAAGCATAAATGAATGACTAAAGGATTCAGCTGCAAAATTCCCTTTAATTTCTCTGGCTGCTATCTGGTTGAACACTGCAACAGCCTTTAAACATTCTTACTGGTGCCCACAGCATGCTGAATAAGATAGAAAATGTTGTCTGGTTCATCTCTGAAGAGTCTACAGTCTAAGTGAGACAACAGCAGAGTGATACTGTGAGAAAAAAGTATTGTTTAGATTTATTGTTTTCAGTGATGAACAGTGCTGTTTACTCCCTTTCTGTCAGACTTCTCAGAAGAGTGAGTTGTTGTTGGGCCTAAGTACAATGGCTGAATAGCAGAGGGAAAGGGCAGCCTTCATGTGCAGGGGATAGAAAAAATCAGTAGGAATCCTGACCCCATTGCTGAGGTCATTATTCAGTTGCTGTCACATGATGGCAGCGCTGTGACCTCATGGGGCTATAAATCGGGAGACTGGGCTCCTGCTGCATTCTACCTTGCCTCTCTAAACCAGCCTGTTAATACCTCTGTCCCAGCCATCTGGGGATATTTCTGGCCCCTGACTCAGTGGTGAATTTGCTGAACTGCTGTGAGGTGCTCAGGTAATACATGATATAGTGAGTTTGGAGCAGTACAAGCAAGGGGGAATAATTCTGGGTGATGTTGATGTGTTTGAGTCGTGGAATGTGAGATTTCATTTATATGGCAAAACAGCCCCTTCTGCCTGTTTCAATAAGCAAGGGGCAAAACACATAAAGAATATGGTGACAAAGCAGCAAATCCCAGTTGAAAAGGCAAATGGTGCTCACTGTGGAGTGCTGGATGTCTTGGATGACTCTCCCCCTGCTGATGTTGGGAAGCCACAGCACTGCTCATGTGTCGAGGTTGTGAACTCTCCAGGAGAGCTCTCTCTGTCTCTTACTGTCCTGTGAGGAAAGCCTTACCTTATTTTGGGTCCTGTTAAATTAAACATGCATAACTGTGGTGCTACATGTGCAGATCAGCTGAGCACTGGACTCCCCCGGGATGCAGGAATGGAAAAGCTTTCTGGGATTCTTGGGTGCAGCCTATGAAAGCTCTCAGTAGCCATATCACAGGAGGCTTTGAGCAGCGTCTCATTTTGCAGTCAGTGAGGATGTTTGCCCCTGTGACTCCCACGGCAGAGACTACTGCAGAATCACACCCTCTTGATGGAGCTGTTTAGCTTTTAGACACCAAATTTAGGAAGCTTAATACTCCACTCTTGTGTTCAGATGGAGCACAAGTCAGTTCAGGATGCTCTGCAAAAATAATACTCTTTCCAAATTAGCTTTTGAAGTTATTTTCTCTTTATCTTTTTTCCATGTCTTTCTCTCTATTTTAAAGTATTGTATTTATTTCAGCACTCTAGGCTGCTGCCTGCTTTCATTTCACTTTGCTTTGGCTCTTTTTCTTAGTGATGATGAGAGGAAAGCACATATTGTATTTAGGCCTTGCCCATTAGTCCTGTTTGTTTACTTGCTGATGAATTATGCTGACATTTCCCCCTGGAGAAAACTTGCTCACGCTACTGCAAGACAGATTGTTCACTTATGATCATTACCTGCTTTGGTGTGTCCACAGGGCCAGTTCTCTGCATCTGGAGAAGACAGAAATGAAATTAAATGAAATCACAAAAGAAAGCCAGGAGGAGAAAATAGGAGAAGTAGATGTATTTTGTGCCATAACATTTCTGCATCTGCCTGTGTGGCACAGCCCAGAAGTTGAAGTTCTAAGAAATGCTTTTCCAAAACCCCTGCTAAACATTGCTTCCTCTGCTCCATGTGCATCTTTTTCCTGGTGTGGCAAGTAGAAAAAAAAAGGTTCAGCAAGCCATGCTGTTTAATGTTTCATTTTTCCTGGTCAGGCCACCCTTCATGGTTTCAATGTAAAGTGCAGTGTAAAATTCTTGTGGCCTCATGGCGCAGCTCTCTTTTCTGTGCTGTGCAATTTGACTGAGGAAAGCTGTGCTTTTATAACTATTAGTTACAGACCATGTCTAAGAAAATATGGAGTCAGAAGCCATTAGCCAATAAAGAATGAATATTTTTGAGACCTGTTTTGCTTATTTTTTAACTAGTTCCACCTAGAACACTGGTGAAAATGCTATTTAATACTTATTTTCTTGCTAGAAATAGCAGCTGTTTATAAATTGCCTTTAATCTCTGATCTTTGTTGAACCAAACCTGGTGAGCCCATTCTGTATGTAAATGGAAAAGGCCAAACAAATTGCTTTTCAATCATTAAGACCGGGCATTTCCTACATTTAGATCCATGTCAGATGGTGCAGTTTGGACTCCCACACACCTGGATGTTTCTGCCTTTTCTGCTGTGCTCAGACCAGAGGTTGTGGGAGGGGTCAGAGGCAGAAGATGGGCTCATGGCAGCAGTGCAACACTTCACTATTTTAATATTAAACACTTTTTAGTGCCTCTAAAAGGTGCCATTAACTGCTTAATGTTCACTCTTAAATAACATTCAGCAGCTCTTTACATCATTTCTCATCACCCAGAAGTTATCTGGTGAGTTTGTAAGCTGTGTCTGTGGGATGAACACTGCCGTGGGTTTGCAGGACAGGAGCAAAGTAATTGCAGAGCTTGCCTGGATTTAGACAAGAAGCTCAGGGCAAAGTGAGGACTTTCTGACCTGTGCTCCTGGCTGGGAGCTCTGGTTTGTGTTGTTGGCCATTTTTTCCCTGATGGGGTTGGGCTGAGTTAATGTTTATGTTTATTCTACTGTTGTACAACTAAATTTACTCATTTGAAAACTTTCATCATGAGCCAAGCCATTGTTGTATTTCAGCTTTTCAAATTGAGATGGTTTTGCTGTGCTCTTAATAAACTGCATGAAAGACAGAGAGTCTTTGCATTTTCCTGGTGGAAACAGTGGCTCAGTTTTCTGGAGGGAATATGCATCATGAAATCAGATGTTTCTAATTGCTCCTTGTTTCAGGAGTTGCTATTGAACACTGGAAATCATCCTTAATGCATGAGTAAGCCTGATGAACAGATAGACTTTAAAAACATTGATTCAAAAATAAATTTCTCTTGGAAGCAGAATAATTGTTGACTAATTCTCGTGGGAGAGAGATATGAATTTCTTGCAGGCTTTTTTGAACAATAGGACTTGAAAGAGGCTCAGTGAAAAGCAAGAAAGGTGCCTTTAATCTTGTAACAGAGTATTGTTGATTGCCTTTTGTCATTAGGGCATCTTCCTTCTTTTAACAAAATTTCATGTAGTCCTCAGGAGAGAGGTACCTTCCAAGAACTGCCTGTATGCTAAAAATAATTGTCCCAGTGTCATAGGCCAGAGAGTATACAACCCATAAATCCTCAACAGACAAAGCTCCTAAGGCTTTTTCTCCGGAAAGAAAACAAATGTCCTAAGGCAAAGTAATAGGTAACTTGAAATAAGCCATTAGAGGAAATGAATATTTGTGAGTAAAGATTTGTTGCACATGAAGGTGAGGTTTTGCAGGGAAGAGACAGCTCCTTAACTACTGGTAGGAGGCAATGCCTGTGTGTTTGCATCTCAGTGCCCTCCCTGGGATAAGGCGGCAGGGTTAATTCAGGTCCAGGAGCACCCAGGAGCACCCAGCACCTCTTGCCCTGGGCTCCTGCCCGGTGACTGCCAAAGCACCTAAAATCACCAGGTTTTGTAAAACACTGTGAAGCGAGGGGATAGGACTTGGGAAGTGGAGGGAGGGCAGAGGACTCAAAAGAAAGGCAGTATTTTGATCCAGTCATGTAAGACTGTCACTCAGAACACCATCCAGGAATTCTGGACTCCTCCAGTCCCAGTTTCTCAGTCTGAAATGCTTTCTTGGCACCCAGAAAATGAGGGCCCCCAAAATTATTTGATGTTTGAAAATTTTTGCCCTCCCTGTTGTCAGAAAGTGGTGGAGTCAGTGATTCCCTGTCAAGGAGAGCGTGGAAGCACTGGGAGCATGGAAGCCCTGGCTGTGTGTAACCTGGCTGTGTGGGGAGTTCTCGCTGCAGGACTCTGGGGACTCACACAGAGTTGGGTCTGGAGATTCCTGGGCAGGAGCTGTGTAAGGCCAGAATGGTTAATAACCACAGCCCCTGATTAGTTAAGTGCACAGATCACTTTCAGCTTCCTTTTAAATTAAAAAAAAAAAAAAAAAAAGAAAGATAAATATCTAACTAAACCTTGCTTCTAATGTTGTTTGAATTCTAAACCAAACCTGATGTATTCCTGATGTGTATTTTTCATTAATGCTGTATTGTAAAATGTAATTTAAACAACCTTTATAGCCCAACTAATCAATTTTGCTTATTATCATAATGGGAACATACAGGCAGTATAAATATATAAGTTAAAACTACCTTGAATTTTTCTCTGCCACCCTCTCTTTACTGAATCCAGTTAAAAACATGAAACTAAGCCTGCTATAATCCTGTTACAACCCTTTATGCTCTGTGCCAAAGCCATCTGTGGGTTAGAAGATAATGAACCTTATTCCTATTAAGACTACCCAATATATTTTTTCTCATAAGCTACAGCTAACATCTATCTTGCATCTGCCTAACTAATTTCCTTTGATGTCTTAGATTTAAACCAAAGGTTTTGTAATGAGAGGTTTCAGGAGTTAGTTATGCAGACCTTAGCAGCCAGCCCCAGCAGTCAGTGAGAGACAAATTGTATCTCTACAAGGGACTGTCGTCATCCTGAGAAAAATGAAGAGACGTAAGCAATGTGAAAACAACCCAGCAGAAAAAGCTCCAAACACTTTTCATGTTTAAAGCAGCCTTTAGAGATAGAGATGTCTTCCTTTTCTCTTTTCCTTTTCATGCACAGTCAGATTTTTGGGTCTAAAATTGATTTTTAATTCCTGAAGTGCTGTTTCACTTCTTGTGCCCGTATATGGGAAAAAACATTGTCGATAGGAAATGTTTGAAAGAGGACACATGACAAGTAACCCGCTGTGAAGACAGACAGGGCTGGTCTACAAGGGATTTGCTATTAAACTTCAGCAATAAAATGCATTTTGTCTTGCTTTTGTGGCCTACCAACAAGACAGTCTGCATGATTTTAGAGCATCCTTATGAGGGAAAAATACCAGAGGGGTGACGAAAATGTGATCATGATATCAATGTTCAGGCATTTGTGATATAGTGTACTTAAGGGGTTTTATTTACCAGAGCTGCCCCAGCGTTCTCCTGGACGCAGCAGATCATGTGTTTGAAGGCAATTGTTGCAAAAAAATTTATCTGAGTGTACCTGCATCTCCTATAGAGCATGACAAACATTCAGGAACACAGAGTTCTCTGAAACTGTTGTTACTCAACATCAAAACAAATTGATATAATTTAGATGTATCCTGTTTGTGCAGTTTGTTCTGAAATATTTTTGTGTGCTCAGTTTTTAAACAGAAATATTGGAACACCTTAGGTCCAAAAAATCCCTGAAGAAGTCTTCTGCAAACCTAGGGGGACCTGAGAAAGTGATTGTTCCAATTAATTTTTGGTGATAGTTTAGTTTATGACAGTTGTCCCAGAATGAGAATTTATTCACATGTTGTGAACTGTGCCAGCCACAGGCTGAAGCCTGTGTGATCCCTTTCATAAAAGCTGCTGTTAAAGTCCTTTTTATGCCTCAGATTTAAACCATAGGGTTTGTAATGAGGGGCCTTGGCGAGTTAGTTATGAAGACTTTAGCAGCCAGTCCCAGCAGTTCTGAGCTCCAAAGCCAGGATAAGTAATGTTGCCATATCCAGCATGTGTGAATAGCCTGAGATTAATGCTTGCAAGGGACAGGGTGTTTTGCAGCTTGTGACAGATCTTTTATATTAACTCTGGCTTTTGTGGCAGACTCTGCAACTGCTGCGCTCCCAGGTGACTGTAAATTCTGCTGATAAATTTGAGCACGTTTGTGCCCCAGTGGCAGTGCTGTGGTTGTCATCCACAGCGGTGGATGTCACAGAGTGGCTGTTGTCTCTCCTGGCAGGAGCCAGCTCTGCATCCATCCCACGGTGAATGTTTTATGGTGAACCATCAGGAGTTAATGGAGCTTCCTGCAGTTACAAGCAGGCTCAAAGGATTAAGTTGTTCTTCTCACTTTGACCTCTCTGGATGGTTTAGTAGGACATCATAATAATTTTGTATCCTCTTTTATCCTTTATGCTGGCCCCTAAATTTCCTCTTCATGGATCTGTTTCACAGGTCACAGCAATTTGCACTGCAGAAAAAGTGAGGAAAGGGAGGCATAGAGAAAGGCACAGGTAGAAACCTCATGCTTACACCAACAGATTCTGAAGTGCATATATTTTTTGGTGGATCCTATATTATAAAGTATCTTTTCATTTCTGACACAGTTTCTGTCTCAGGAGAACGGTTTCAGATGTTGAAGGCCTGCTATAAAGTATCTTTTCATTTCTGACACAGTTTCTGTCTCAGGAGAATGGTTTCAGATGTTGAAGGCCTGGTCCTTCCTGCTTTCTCTGCTCAGTACCAAAGTCAAGGTTTCCTTAAGGTGAAGTAAGATCCCATTGCTTTGCTAATTAATTTCCTCAAGCCCTGTACAGCTATAGTATGGAATTGCATGTACCTTACCTATTCAGTGCCCATTTCTCAGTGAAGCTGTGGTTATCTGAGGGAAGACATAATGCCATGTTACCTATGCCCTCATATTTTTTTGTTAGCATGCCCACTGCTGCTCTTCTTTCCCATATATGAGAGTAAGGAACCAGTGGAAAAGGTTTCTGAATGCTGTAATATGTGCAATACTTGGGCCAAGGGTGTCTGGTGCTGACAATCTGACTACCTGCCCATCAGCATTCTTTTTAAAAATCTTATGTTTCTTGCCCTCTGCTCATCTGTCTGAATGAGAGACACCATAAATGGTGAGCTGTGGAGTGCAGGAGGTGATGGTTGCTCCTCTTGTCATGACATGGAGAGAGTTGGTGTGAGCAGTGAATCTGCTTTAAGGGGCACTGAGAGGTTCTCTTTTCTTATTCCTTTATCCACTGGGGCTTATGTGATACCAAACAGAAAGTTTGTTAAGAGCAGAATGCCCGTAGGCACCACTGGACACTTATGCCAATGCAGAGTTTGCTTTACAGGTTATATCCAAGGCTATGTTTCCTAATGAATTTCCCTTCTGCTGTTATGCATGTAATTTATTGGACAAATCCTAATCCTAGCACTAAATTTCCCTGCAGTCACTGAATTTCCCAGAAATTCCTCGTGTTGTCACCACTTAGAGCATCCAGGAATGGTGATCCTGAGGAACTCCTGAAATGCTGTGTGCCTCCCATGGCAGCACTGTCCTGCCCCAGCTGAGGGAGGATGGAGTTGGAGAAGCTGTGTTATACAATCCATCTCTTGAGCCTTCCTTCTCAGTCTCTGGCACCACTGATTCCTCCTTGTGTACCTCCCATGACGTGGATTCACCCCCTTGCTTGGGAGCTGCAGGTCTCAAACAAAAGAGGACAAAGTTAAACCTTGATTCTGGTCAAAACTTGTGCCCAAGTTTCCTGTATCCCAGGTTAGTTTCATCCACTCCTTCAGCAGACTCCCAGCATTTCTTAGGATATTTCCTTTGGATATTTCAGAATCAAGCTCAAAGTTTGGCTTGTATTGTTAAATTGTGTGTTTTCAAAGTTTTCCACTCTCAAACCTGGAGATAACCATATAATGAACATTGTGGTCCAAGAATTATAAGAAAAATTTGACTTTTACCTAACTTTTTGCAGTATTTATTCATAAAGAAATATGCAACAGTGCTAGTTTCCTTAATTCAGCTATAAAGTATCTAAAATTTTAATTTCCATTTCTATTCCTTCATGCCGAATATCAAGTGATGTAGAAGACAGTTCAAACAAATCTCACAGTGTTGTCAGTGTGATGGGGTCACCCTAAACCAACTAATGTTTATGAAAAAATATGGTGGGGGGCATTAGGTTGCATCTATTCAATTTAAGCACCTAAATCTAATTTTGCCATCTGTTGTGTCATGTTTAGCTTTTAAATTAAACTCTAAGGAAAATTAATGTTACAAAGGCAGTAAGGTGATTACAAAATTATTGTTTCCCAAGATGCATGATTTATGACATTTTTAATGCTGTTTTCTGCAGGTCATAAAGGAAGACGCCAAGCAGAGAATAAGAGATGTGTAAGAGAGCTTAAGGATCACGGGGAAGGGCATGATTGCTCCCCTTACTGGCATTTGATACCTTAATGTCCAGTCACCATGAACAGGAGCAGGCTTGTCTGAAATGTGGGTGAGCAGGGAAATGGGTGAGATTTGCAGCAGAGGGGCTCAGCATTGTTAGGTTCCTATAGCACCCTGCAGGTTTAATTGGAGGGTTCTGTTTTAATTTAATGTCCAAGAGAGGTGTTACCAAAATACTGCTCCAGAGAACACACCTGTCCCAGGGTAGGGTGTAGCAAGCAGTAGCAGCCTGCCTCTGAAAGTGGTTGAATTATTGAGGTTTTTTAGATAGTGGACATATTCTATAATTTTCACTTTCGTTCGTAGCCAGTGCAAGAATGAGAGAGAATATCCCAGGAATTGTCTTAAATCTTTCCCAATAACCACAATACTTGTGTTTCTCAGGGAGTGTCTATACTATAGGGTATAGTAAGCAAAATTACGTATGAATATCAAGGGCTTACCATTTGCCAGCTTCATCTTTGCTGTTTATGCTGATGTGTTTCTAATCGTTGGAGACTCAGACTACAGAAAAATTTAGTTTATGACTATTTCTCAGATCCAGGTCATACAGCTGTAGTTATATGCTGCCTATTTCATCTTGTCTTTATACAATTTAAAAGAAGGAATAGTTTTACTGACCAGCCAGTTTTTCAGAGCATTGGCAATATACTTCAATAGCATATATTCTTTCTCTGCCAAAGCAATGACGCATACTAATGGTGTGCAACATCTTAATGTATTTTCATTATTACATGTTTGACATTTATCCTTCTTCATCCAAAGAAATTCTGTTGCATCCCATGCCATATATCAAGACACAGAGGAGAAAAAGCTTGCAACAGTGACTGTGAAAAAGACAGCAATTACTTGCATTTAATTTGCTTCAGGGATCTTGTATCTCAGTGCTATATAATGTAGCTGAATGTTCACTTCCCTTTAGAAGTTTCCAACGGGTTTCTGGGCAACTGAGCAAACCTTCTAAAAATTAGTAAATAGGACCTAAACCAAACCTAGATAATGGAGTTTAGAATGGTCATATAAAAAACCAACCAACCAAACAACAAACAAACACAAGAAAAACCAACCAAACAAAAATCCCTAAATCCTGGGAGGACAGATCAGTATTATGGTGTTCTCAGCCCCTGCTATAAGTAGGACAGGAATTTGAATCATACTAGTTAAAGATAAAGCAAAGGGAACCCCTACATGCTGTAAGGTGGAGTCTTGAAAAACTCTGATGATTAATTTTATGACCTGGAAAACTAGTATGCAAAACCAAAACACTTTTGTATATTGACTACTAACGGACTGTGCTGGTTTCAAAGCAGGTGACAACACTATTTCAACCTGGCCTCATCCCTGTGACTTAACTATTAGGTTTCAAAGCAGGTGACAACACTATTTCAACCTGGCCTCATCCCTGGGACTTAACTATTAACAGTGAAATGTTGGCTGTTTCAGAATGAGCCCTGGAGGTGGCAGAGGTCAAATGCATCTAAAGTGGGGCAGTGGAGACTGCTCTGACTCAGTTCAGGATCTCCATATGGTTTTTTTCCCATTGGAGTTACTTGGAAATCCTAGCCAGTTTGCTGCACAGCTTATGTTGTACTTGTAGAAACTTCCAGTCTCCAAATTTTGCAGCATATTTTCACAGGCAGATTGTGAACTTCATTAGTCCTGGACAGCTTTTCAAATGAGTGACCATGCATTAAGTACCAGCTGATATTGAGATGCAGTATCATGTTGTGCATCGTTGCATGTTGTCCTGAGATGATACCAGAGGGCTGGTTCCACTAACCATGTCACCACCAACCCTCCATCCATTCACTCTCTATGACTTGGACTGGACCTTGAAATCAGCTGATTTTACCCAAGAAATGTGCCGGAAGAATGTGGCCAAGGATAGGAGGTTGAAGAGTGGGAGTGCTTCCTCTGATGGGAAGCCTTGCTTGCTTTATGTCGGTGTAACATCAGATCAAGAACTGAATCTTCAGTGTGTATAAAAGGAAGTTCACCCTAATTATTAGAAAGTACTGATAATTATCTTTAAATATCATCTTTGTCTTCCAAGACGTGGCCTAGGAAGATGTCAATTCTTTCAATCTTGCATTTGAACAAAGGTGTTGCACAAAGTGAAAATTCAGATAAAACTTCAGTTTTTTCAGTAGGGCTGAAATCAGACAAACTCAGCAATGCTTTCTCTTCCCCTTATCTGGTGCAACACAAGAAAATAGAACAGGGCAATCTGCCAGAGATCTGTAAGGTATTCACACATTCCCTTACTCCATGGCACTTGGGTGGCATAGAGGATGTCCTCTGCATGACTGTGAGCTGGCAAATATGATCTACTGTACGACCACACTGCCTGAAATTTTACAAACTTCCTAGACAATTTCTTCTGACACTTATCCATCCTTCCTATTAGAAGGTTTTCCCCAACAGTAACATACTGCCCCTTCTTGCATTTCAAGTTCATTGCTCTCTCTTGCCTAAGCAGTTCTGAGGTATTTGTCATATTCCTCTTCCACATTTTTGAAAGCTGTTGAGTCTCCCTTGAGTCCTCTCCAAACTCAGCACTGCAGACTGTGGTCTTTTTCCAGGGTTCTTTAGTTCCCTGTCCAAAGCCATTCCAGGTTCTCTCACAATACTTGTTTTACTCTCAGGATCTTGTTCTGCCCCATAACTTGTGCCAATGACCAAACCACACCTTTTGTAGAGTCTGTTCAGAATCTGTGCAATGGCCATAAATGACTTGACTAAGACCTATACAACCTACTGTCCCCAAAGGTATTTGCTTGGACTTAAGTGTTTTTTCTTGCTTTCAGGATGCGCTACAGAGCAGTTTCCTTCAAAGGTTACATTTGCATTATCAGCAAAGAATATGGAAAACTGCACAATTTTGGTTGATTACAAACTACATATTCTCAAACCAGCACTGTAATTCTAATTGCTTCTTTCTGGGTTCTTCCATAAACTTTACCAGCTAATTTGCACAACCATGTTCAGCTGTGATAAGCTATGGCTCAGTCAGAGGCTGCAACAGCTTCCTCTTTTCTTTGTGTGGAGCATCTGTTATGATAGAATAGTAAACAATTTCTTTTCCTGAATAATTCCGAATAATTCATCCAGTGTAATTCAGTCCAAGGGAATCTTGGATAGCACACACATTCCTTTTGTTCTTCTGCAACTTCCTAGTGTTAAGAATATGTCTGATTGTTGTATGTGATGCTAAGGGGAATGTATTAGACAAATGGAACTAGAGCCTGTCAATGACAGAACGGAGTGACTGACCTTTATTTATGCTAAAAACAAAGGAGCGTCCAGCATTCAAAACCAAGTGTTCTCAGAAACATACAGTTAATTTTCTTTTAAATTCAGCTTTCAGTGAAAAAAATGGGGCAAAAGAGAAAAGAAATTTTTCTCTTTGTACAAGGATAATCAAACCTGAAAGAAACAAAAACAGTTTTGTGGGATGAGGACTATCAGCAGCTTTGTTACTGTTAGCTAGAGAAGGAAAGCTGTTGTCTTTGGACTCACACCTGACAGCATGCTTGAGCATATACAACTTACTGCAAATTGTTTTTAACATTAAAACACTATTCTATGAAGAACTCTTCACCTTAGCTCTTTATCGGTGTCCATTTCTGCTCTGCTTCTACAGGAAATGGTACTGTTTCAAACAGAGAGGGAAGAAGTTACTCCAAAGAGCTGGACAATGCCAGACGTTTGAAAAGCAGCTTTTTGGGGTATAGGTTCATGATTTACACCTAACTAGCAGAGTTCTCTCTTCTGCAATGAAGGCAGGTCTACAGTAAAATGAAAGAGAGTCTGGAGTACCTTGTAGACCAGTTCTGAGAGGAATCTGATGGTCATATGTGTACTAATGAATGTGAAATCAGGAAAAAAACACCTAGCATTTTTGTTCCTAATGCCAGGATAAATCTCAGTGCTTCCTGTGAATGAAGTGAAATATTTGCAGAACTTGAGATGAAGTACACTAGCCAGAGTTTACTTCTGAGCTGACCACAAAAGGACAGGTTGGTTTTCTTTGGACCAAGCAGCACATGTGGATTTTTCATGTAGTTCAGTGCTGCTCCTCACAGCCAGACGACCAGTGCTGAGCTGCTGCGCTGGGCTAACAACCACCCCAAGTGACAGGTATTTACATCATGCAGGAGGCTCTCTGCAGAGCTCCAGTGTGTCCTGCCCTGTCCAGAGTCTGCTGTCACCCAACAAGGCCCTGCTGGGGCCGTCACTGGATCTCAACTGGAGATCCTCAGCAAAAGTAAAAGAACTGGACTAAATACTAAACCAGTTCAGCTTTCCAAAGAGTGAGAATGAGCAAAGCTTCAACAGTCTGTACTAAAGCTGATGACTGGTATACCTGTAACTCAAGAGAGCATAGATGATCATGGATCATTATTTTGAGGAGGGTTTAATCTCATTTAGGGAGAATTTACAAAAGGATATGAGGAATCCTAGTGACCTAACATGGACTGAGTGATTTGAGCATCACAGTGACATTTAAATTTTATGGTAGATGAAGATTAATTTTGGATAAAGATAGAACAGATCTATGATCTGAATTATCATGTGAATGATAGGATCTAAATGGTAACCATGTAATAAAAAAATCAAAACATAAAACTGTGGACTGCAATTCAAAAGAAACAACAGTCATGAAATAACAGCCAATCTTAAATCTGAATTAGAAATTGGCTGGGGAAAATGTTTTTAAATTAGGAACTAAAGTGATAACTAAAGATCTAAACAATGAAAACTTGTCCCTTAAAAATGAGCATTACTGGCAGCCATATTCAATAGCTCAATCCCCATCTGCTCAGGGCTGAAGGCTGTACTGAACTCCTGCCACAGGAATCCTCTGAATTTCCTGAAGCCAATTAAGGATGTACTTCCTGCAAGTGAGATTGAGCCTTGGGACCATTGTGGCCTCTGTTATCAGGAGAGCAAGAAGCAGCTCAGCTGGACTATTGTTCTCTGCTGCCATGATTCCAGTTCTCTTCCCAGCTACTGGGAACACCTGGGTGAAGCATCCTCTGTGCCTTTAGTGGGCACTGCCCAGCTGAGGTGCTGCAACTGCTGCTGTCACTGACTGTGTGTGGTGGTGGGCTCAAACACCCCCTGGAAGATGGCGGTGACTCATTCTTCACTCAAACTGTTCTGCAGGTGAGCACAGCTGTGGAAAGGTGTTGCTTCCTCACACTCTTTTGGCACTCTGTAGAAACAGATTTTCACAAAAATTTGGAGTACAGGGCACTGCTCCTACCTGGGCTTCAAAATCCCTATGGCACTGGAGGCAGGTTCCTTCAGAATTGTTTTGTGGAGGGTGGCTCAGGCTGTGCTTGCAGAGATGGGAGGCACCCAGCACAAGGGGACTCTGTTGAGGGCAGGGTCTCTGCATGCTGGGGTGATACAAGTGACAATACTTTGCTTTTGCTCAGCTTCTACAGGCTGCAACAATAATCCTGGTATTTTAATAAGACTTCATAATTTTAAAGTAAACATGAATTCATAACTTAATTAAAGAGCATTACAGGATCTTTGTTTTTGAAGCCTCTGACAGATAAATGGTCGACATGATGCTAAAGATCACCAGACGGGGAGTGTGACCAATTTTCTGTATTCAGTTTACTTGGATGCAAAATTAAATTGAAAGTACTATTGCACTGGTAATGGAGATTTGGAAGGAATTTCTGTGCTGTCTCATTTCTGCAGATACCTGCTTTGAATGACTCTTCCTTTGGGGTTGCAATAAGTGTTCTTCAAAGGTGCCTTCCAACCCAAGCAGCTCTGTGATTCTGTGATTCATTAGCAGTTCATGTAGAAGTGAATGATTGTGTACTGGGAGGTTTCTGTCCCTCTTGACATCCTGTTCTTGCTTCATAAACATTAAGTGAGATCTGTGTGTGTAGTAGGACTCACGAGCTGCAGTCTGACAGAAATGAAATGTTCTGCCTTATTGTGCCCCAGGGAGAACTTGCAGGTTACTTCTTCACCCTCAGACCTGTTTTTTCATGTCAAAGCAGGATTGAGTGTTTTCTGGGAAAAATCAGATGTTGCCTTTGCAGGAGCTGGGGCTGCTTATGTGAGCCAAAGTCACCAGTGTAGTGAGAGTTGTCTCCTCCATGTAATACATGAGAGAATTTATTGAGAGAGTTGCAAATACTGCTAAAATGAAAAAGTATCCTAACTACATTCTTGTAAGATGATGTCTCTATCCAAATTGGATGCATATTTAAGACAGGTTCCGAGTCCTTTATCTTTAAAGGACTAAGTTAAGTGAAGTACTTCCAAAAAAATTACACTTCACTTCAAAATCAGGTGTCATTCCTGTGCGTTTGTGAAACTCTTCTAACCCAATAAATTTGAAAATTCATTCAAACTTTAATTATTTTGAACAACCATAGCCACCTCTTTACTTGTATCTGGAAATACAACACTTTTTTACAAAATAAATATACAAAAAGAATGGTTTGCATTTCTTATTAATGGTTCTAGTTACATCAGAACACAGCAACTTGCTAAAATAAAACAGTAGCACAGTTTGTAGGGTTTTTCTGGTTTATGTCTGATGAGATTTTAATTGATCAAATTTAACACTCAAACAGTCAAAGAAGCCAGATTATTTCACTTCAAAGAAAAGGCTTACAGAGTCTGGAAAATATCTTAAAATGAGTTTTCTGTTTTTACTGGCATGTGTATTTTTAAAAAATGCAAGTCTCTTCTTGTTTCACTAATAGATTTCACGGCAGTACGAATATTAAGTGAAATTACTTGGCAACCCAATTTGCCTCATATTTAGGAATATTTGTTTTTTTTCAGTCCTGTCTACTGAAGCCAGCATTGTTTCAAGCCTAACAGTACCTACATGCATATTTAGTGTTCTGCACATGGGGCAAAGTGTGCTCCATGCTATTTTGTGTTATGTTCACGTGGCAGTTGCCGGCTATGGGACATAGGAGAACCATTTTTTTTCTGGGCCGCTGTTACAAACTTTGCAGGTTTTTTGGCTGACCATGACAGAAGTCTGTAGGGGGTACAACAGTGCCCTCCCTAGGGTTAGTTTTGCCAGGGTGAGTCTTTCTGGAGCCTAACAATGGGGAGAAAGCACAGGGGGTTTTTTTGGTAGACATTTATTGGTGTTTGGGAAGACAATTTAAAATGAAAATTGTAGGTTTATATCATTAATATTTTTTACTGATGCTGTTAGTAACTCCAGCTGTGCACTCTGCAGGTAAATTGTTGAATTCTTAGCGAATTTGTCATGAGAAAGGACTGACAGAATGGACCTGAAGCATAGTCTGTAGGAAGGGAAACAGGGAAAGCATTTCCTATTTGTCACCTGGCATGGTTCCACCTGTGAGATATGTACACTGCAAAATTAATCCCAGTGGTCCTGTAACACGTGGCTGCAGATGTAATTTACTGAGTTTGTAGCCTACTAGAAAATTCATGTGTGCCAAAGAAAATACTTAATCTGAATGTTTGATCTAAGAACTACTGGCTCCTTCTGTGCTGACAGTAAGCACCATTCTCACGTCTGATTTTACATTTAAAGAGAGAAGCTGTGAATATAAAGCCTTGGCCACAGTATCCTGGCCTGTATCAGGAATAGCATGGTCAGCAGGACCAGGGAAGTGACTCTTCCCCTGTACCTGGCACTGGTGAGGCAGCACCTTGAGTGCTGTCTCCAGCTCTGGGCCACTCACTTTAGGAAGGCTGTTGAGCTGCTGGAATGTGTCCAAACGAGGGCAACAAGGCTGGTGAAGGGTTTGGAACACAAACCTGTGAGGAGTGGCTGGGGGAGCTGGGGTTGTTCTGTCTGGAGAACAGGAGGCTCAAGGGGGGACCTTATCACTCTCTACAACTCCCTGAAAAGAGGCTGGAGCCATGTGGGGGTTTGCTTCTTCTCCCAGGCAAGCAGTGATAGGAGGAGAGAGGACACAGTCTAAAACTACACCAGGAGAGGTTTTGGTTGGACATCAGGAATAATTTCTTTGTGGAAAGAATGATTGGGCATTGGAATGGACTGCCCAGGGTGATGGTGGAGTCACCATCCCCAGAGGTGTTTAAGGAATGACTGGATGGGACACCCAGCGCCGTGGTCTAGTTGGCACGGTGGTGTTTGGTCATAGGCTGAACTCCATGACCTCAGAGGTCTTTTTAACCCTAATTGATTCTCTGAGTATAACTATAACTATAAATATGAAATTTCCCCCCCAAATATTCTATTGTATTTTTAATCAAAGCTTCATGGAGTTGTTCAAGCAGGAGGGTTTTAGCCTGTCACTAAGACAAGAAGGTGATTTTTCTCAGGACATTATCAAAATTTTCTTTTAAATACACTTAAATTTTCAAATGGAAAGTTTCATCCATTAACTCACCTTGCAAGTGGCTAAGTCCTACAACTTGTTGATCTTTTTTGATCCTTATTTTTTGTTTTTTCAAAGTAGTAGTTCCGTACTGTAACTTACAAAGTGCTGAGCACTGCATTCCCCGTCACACAAACCTCTTAATGTTAATCATGCTCAGAAAAACGCTGTCAGATTGGAGCTAAATATCTGCACATCCTCTGTATTTCTCCAGCTGGGCACCTTTTTCCTTCCTGTGAAAAGATGGATGTACTGCTATGGCATTCAGCTTGAGCTGGGGAGATTCAAAGTCCAGTCTGATATGTTACAGTCTCATTTAATCATGCCTTTATTAAAAAAAATTTTTTTTTTTAAATTGTGACAGTATATATTTTGTCTTTTTGATTCTGAACTCTTGGAATAGAATTTATTTCTTAGCTATATAAAGCCATTAAGACCCTACTTTCAGATCTTATGGCATGCTGTAAATAAGAGCTATCACTTGTGGGGCAGAGGTTTAACCCCTGGGCTGACTTTGTTTAGGACCCCTCTTGTGGGGCAGAGGTTTAACCCCTGGGCTGACTTTGTTTAGGACCACCATTACCCAGCTTTGGTGTAAAAATGTCTTGGGGGAACTTGTGCTCACCAGCTCTGGGCAGCACCGTGTAATCGCACAGCAAACAGTATTGATGCTTCAGATAAGATTTTATTCAAAGCTTTGTACTTCCAGATATGTAAAAGTAGGGATTGTCTTTACACACTCTCATTTTCAAAATGGCAATGCTTTAGACCTTTTAAAGGATGGACTCATATAATGAACATTCATTATGTCTACACTTCAAAGTGCCAGTTTCCAGCACTTGTTTCACTGCAAGTATAACTCACTTTCTCTCTACCTTTTTTTAGTAATTGTCATAATTGTAGGGTATAATTTCTTTTTTTTTGCCATTTTGTATATTATCTCTCTATAAACCTACCCATGCGAGCTCCACGTTGCCCTTTTCTCATTTGTTTCATTAAACACTAAATCAATGAACTTTAAGCAAGCCAAGGTTAGTAATGTGGCATTAAGCATTAATCCATTACACACCCAGGCTGTAAATCTACTAGGTACCTCTTGTGAAGAGGTTATAATATGCCGTACAATTAATTATCTGGAACTTGAATACACTTAATTTATGTGAACTGCAAAATGGAACTATTAGTTGAAAACATTATACTTCCATTATGAGCAGATATGCAACAGATTTTAAGGTCTAAAACCCTTTTAGCAATCTCAGGTGTAGCTTGCCCACACAGCACCTTCTGTGAGATGTTTGGCTGGTAAGGACAAGCTCGCTTCAACTGCTCTGACAACAGTGATTTAGTGATTTACACCTGCTGGGTGGCCTCTCTGTCTGTCAGCATATCCACACATGAGCCAGTCTGTTCTTTGTAGGCTCTTCACACACTCTGCCTCCTTTCCCACTACAAGAGGCAGAAGTCTCATTAGCATCATAGCCAGCTTTGTACTGCTAAACTGATGACAGATGAGTGAAGGCTGGGAGGCAGAACTGAGCTCTCTCTTGGTTGCCACTTCTGGAGGCGTTTCTTCCATAAGCACAAGGCAGGGGTAAGAGTTGAAAAGACATGTCTTTGCTCTGCTAGTACATCTGGCAGTGGATATACTAGGACAATAAAAAAAAAATCCAAAAGTGTATTTATATAACTAACTCTGGGCTAATTTGAGTAGCCCAGTTTTATTTTCCAGCTATGAGATGCTGGTGCTGCAGTTGCTTGTGGTAACGTTGGTCATGCTTGTCCTTTTGGAGCTGGACACAGAGTTGTGCTTAATACGGCTGAATAAAACTGGGGAAAACAGAGCCTAGAAGTCAGGATTCATCTGCCACAATGCCTCTTCAGCCAGAGCTGAAGAGGACTAAGAGATATTGAAGCCCAGTTTAGTAAATACACCTTTTCAGAACATGGGCAAGATCCAGTGGATTTTTCAGTATTCATCATATTTCATGTTAAAGTCTTCATTGTTTAGAGGAAAATCCTGCAGGTTTGGGAAAATCAAAAGAGCTCACACAGTACATTCTTTTAAAAAAACTTCACAACGTGGTCAGCATGAGGCTTTTATAGATGTATAATGATGCATCAAAGTTAATGATTGTTATCGAGAATTATAACAATTTAGGATAAGTTTCTTTGAAGGGATGCTTTTGTTTTAAAGTAAGGCTGCTTTTTTTTTTTTTTTTTTCTGCAGTCCCTGTAAATGCCCTACAGTCACAAAGCTCTGTAGTATCCCAAGAGGAAAGTCTGTAACGCTTTGTGGGGGATATGAAAAAATATAGTTATAGCCAACCATTGGGAGAGGTAGGACAGAGCTTGTAGGAGATACTGCTGTTTTAAAAGAGCCCCACATGTTCTCCTTGGCTGTTTGTCTGCTCTTGGTTCATTCACAGAAATTGTTAGAGGTTTATATAAAATATATATAATACACATATACATAAATGTATAAGAGGGCAAGGTTATCAAAATTATAAAATAATTTACATTGAAATTCACAAAGAAATATTGTTGAAGATGAAAAGTGAAAAGACTCTTCATTCTTGCTAAGTTTTTCTGTCATATGCTGTAGTCCCTGTAAATGCCCTACAGGAAAAAATGCATTATTTTGCTTTGATGCTAGTACAGCCTTTTTGAAAGGGCTTTGCAAAACTGAAAAAATAATTTCAATGTGTTGTTAACCTGTTTTTATGTGTGTCCCAGATTTGCTCTTATTTAAGTTTTCAGTAAATCCCTCCTCATTTCTTTTTCTGTAAATGTCCATAAATCATTTGAAAACAGCATAATGGAGGCAGTGCTGCCTGTGACACCTCTCACATAAACACCCAGCTGTTCTGTTGTCTTTTCTTGCTATCATCTGTCACCAGATGATAACAGAATAATTCTGGAGTTACTGATAGTTTAATTAATTGGAGTGGGAGGGGGGATTGTTGCTTTTCCAAGGTCCTGGTTTGTGGTGGCAATTGCAAGGGGGCCCAATACAATACATCTTTTATGGCCTTAATGATGTGGGCTTTTCTTTGCCACACCTAATTAAAATTCATGAGGTAGTGGGTTAGGAGATATTAGAGGAAGGTCCCTGTGCAGAAATGTTACATACTGCAATATAATTAATAAAACATCAAGTCTTTAAAACTTACTGCTCTACTTGATTTGGCCATTTAAAAGTAACTTCCAAATAGAAGTGCAGAAGGCTGAAAGCAGCCTTACTTTAAAACAAAGGCATCCCTTCAAAGAAACTTATCCTAAATAGTTATAATTATCAGTAACAACAATTAACTTTGATACATCATTATACATCTATAAAAACCTCATGCTGACCATGCTGTGAAGCTTTTTTAAAAGAATGTACTGTGTGAGCTCTTTTGATTTTCCCAAACCTGAAGGATTTTCCTCTAAACAATGAAGATTTTAAGATGAAATAAGATGAAATATTTTAAGATGAAATATAATGAAGATTTTAAGATGAAAAATTCACTGGGTCTTGTCTATGTTCTAAAAGGTATATTTACTAAACTGGGGTTAAACATCTCTTAGTCCTCTTCAGTTCTGATATATTTAGCATTGTGGCAGATGATGTGATTAACAAGGATGAACCAGATGGAAAATAATCATTAGCAGGTTAGTTAACATAACCTTTCTCTTCACTGCAGATGTGAGGTAAAAAATTGTCCACTGCCCTTCTGAACAGTCATCTCTTGGTGTGACTGGTTTCTAGGTTTCATGTGTTTCCAAGACAGAGAAGCCTACTTTAATTTCTATTTCTAGCACTAAAACTCCAGGATTTGCTCTCAACCTCTGACTGCTTGTCAGCCACCCTAAGACCAGGAGAGAACCACTCACCACTGGATTCTCTTCTGGAACACTGGGTGTTCTTCAGAAGAGATTTCTCAGTGCATCCTGCCCCAGAACCCTACAACATCCACAGCCATCACTCCAGACACATACCCAGAGAATTTTCTAGGCTGGGGAGCCTCTGTGCTGGTGGTTTAACCTCCCTGGTAAAGACATAAAACCGGAAAGGATGTAATTAAATGTATCTCTGTGCTGCAAAGGCATTTTGCTTAAAGTATTGATAATTAAACATATTTGAAAATACTGAAAAATGGGAGGCAATCCAGTGTTATTCCTCGTTTCCTGAGTGCCTGGCAGCGCTGCATCTCTGTGTCCTTCTGTCATGTGGCAGTGGTGTGTCCTTCTAGCTCAGTTTGGGCTCTTACATGTAAGCAGGTCTCTGGCTCTCTGTCATGATGCTCTGGAAATCTCCAGGCATTTTCTACTTCCTTTTACCAGGGAAACACATTACTCCAGAAGAATGAGAATAATTCCATGTAAGTTATGGGTTTCTGCTGCTCTCTGTGCCCAGTAGCTCTTCAGAGTTGGGTAGTCAGCTGGAAAGCAATTCAGTAGGATGCCTTTGGGCAAACTTAGGTATTTATCATATGATACAGCTGTATTTTAATTTCATTTATTTTAGGTTTTTATTTGTGTATTGTGAAGGCCTAAAATGAACAAAACAAGTTTCCTCTGGCATGCATATTTTAGCTTATCTAAACTTCAAACTGCCTATTGGTCGTGTCAAACAGCCCCAGTTCTGTACACGTGGCTGTCTTAGAGGCAGTAAAACTAAGCAACTGGATAAATTATTTTAAAATACTGCTAGGACAGCTGATAGTTGTCCAGCTTGTCACAGCCTGGAGCAAAGACTGTCTTGCTGCTGTTGTTTGAAGTTGTGTGTGTTTGGTGGGGTGGGAGAGTTGAAACTATGACTGGATTTAGCCTGTTCTGACAGCAGACATTGCATGATATTCCTTGTTTCTCCCTTGTCTCCTGCAGGATGAGCCTGGCTCAGCTATCCCCCCATCATTTCCAGGAGCAGTGAATATCATGGGAGGTCTCATGTCCCCCCTTCCTTCCTGGAAGCTGCTAAATTTCCCTTAAGCCACCAGAACTCAGGAAGTACCAGGTACACGACACTCAAAGGAAGGGGACACGTCAAGTGCAGGGCAGCCTCTCTTAGCAGCATTTTAAAGTGATGGGAATTGCACCAGCACTTCCCAGCGCATTATGCAATACTAGAGAACTCAGGTATCGCTGTAAGCCACTGGGAAGTGGAGCTTGGACACTTGTTAGTGTTAGTTCAACACTAAGATTGAAGTTGGATCCCTTAAACTTTCAGTGTGCTTATCTAAGTTTTCCCTGTGGCTATTTGCTAGTACCAAAGGCCAGCCAAATGAAAGGTAATAGTGAAGACATTTTGCTGTGATGGAGTAACATGGTTAAAAATAATAAAAGAAATAATAGTGCATTGTCCCTGTAGGTGAAAACAAAAATAAAGCCAAACCAGAATACACAGACAGACAGACATACATACACACACCACACACACACACACACACACACACACACACATCTGATAATAAATGAGATTTGTGCCTGAAAATACCTTTTATCTCTCCCTTAAGAGATCTCTCTTAATTCTTTCTGAAGAGTAATAGATTAAAATTGATCCAGGACAATTTACTAATGATTTAATTAAACTTGCATCCGTACTCTGTGTTTCTCAGCTGAACTAATTTGAATGCAAAATAGGAATCAAAGTAGTGACCATTGTGCACAGGAAAGGACAGAGAGATTTAATTTTATGTGCATTTCAGGTGTTTTGAGCTATGGATTTAAGTGATCAACAATCTATATTTGGTTCAGGGCACAATGACGTATTTTACAAGATGTGTCACAAGTCAGATTCTTCTGCTGTAATTTCTAACCTCAGTTTTAAACACTGTCAGCATCATCTAGAATTGAGAAAAAAAGAGCAACTCATCACCATGCCAATGGAACAAAAACTGCTGTATGATTTAAATACCTATAGCTTCATCATTTACTCAGTTGTATGCTTTCAATTTGCTAAGCATGATGTTGGTGATTAAACTGGTACATAATTATTAGCAACAGAGAGACTGTTGTCAGATCTCACAGTCTTCTGACCAGGTGCAGGCTTCTCGGATTCAGTCAGAGCCTGCCTGTCAGATTTATGAACAATCCAGCAAAATAAGTGACTGATTTCCATCACAGAGGCAGTTTTCAGCAGATTGTCACAGTAAAACTCTGTTTCTGAATAGTGTAATGAACATTCTGATGTTTGCAAAAGCAATTTTTTATATATAGACCAGTGTGAGTGTAAAAGCAATAACAATCTGATCCCAGTATCTGTCTCTCTTGCTCCTTATCTGTATCCTTTCATTAATATACATCTATTTCACTCTAATGTCAAAGTCAATCAAACACTTTGTGATAATGCAAACAGAACTGAAGCATGACCTGCTAAATTAATCCAATGTGATGAGGACTTCAAAAGATTCAATTTCTTTGCTCTGTGTCTTCAGCACACTTTCATGATCAAAGCCTAGATGGCTGGTTTGCTAAATGTTTATCCAAATCTCAAATTTAGGCAGAATAATGTAGGCTGTGCGTTGCAAGAGCAATGAGTTTTTGCTCCCTACAAGGACAAACTCATTCTGGATTCAGAGTGTCTTTGTGGGGCTCGTGTCTTTGCTGGTGCTCTCAGAGATGATGGCTCATTTGCTGAGCTGGTAGATGCAGGAGTTTTACCTTTGAGAGCGTGGAGAGACCTGTCTGATAATTTCTGTAATTCCTGACAAGGGTCTGACTTTTGCTCATCTCTTCCAAGTACAGTCACTCTCTGGTTTTTGTGCTTGCTGCTGCTTCAGTAGTTTAGCCCTGGTGTAGGAACATGGATCAAGAGCAGGATCCCTGCTCAGAGGATGACAGGGAGCATTCCTGGCCTCCTTGAGCACTGCCTGTGCTGCACCTGGGCTAGGGGCTGCAGGAGCCAGACTCTGTGGGTGCAGCACTGTGCCAAGCAGCATGCAGCATCATGACACAGCAGCTACCCAAGTCTTGGTCTGCCCCTGCTTCATGTCCTGCCAGGTCAGAGATGACAGCCCTTGCTCCAGAGAGTGGCAGCCAGTGTGGAAAACTGCACAGACCAGAGTGACCAGACAGCTCAGAGAAAACTCAAGCTGGTAATGGTTTGGACAAACCATTTTTAGAGGATGAGGCTCTCTTTTCTGCAGTGTGCTCTCACTTCTGCCTCTTTCTCACTGTAATTTGCTGTGTGGTTTTGCTAAATTAACCTAAATGCACAAATATAATAAGCATCCAATATAAAAATACAGGCTCTTCAGTGAGAAGAGAAACATTTTGTCAATATGCTTTTAAACTGTTATTTTGCTGGATAAACAGTACCACACTGGAGAAAGCAATCATAAAGAATGCTTTTCTTCTTTCACCATATTGTAGTGTAAATTTGTTACTGGACTTGACATTTCTACCCCTCCTTGAAGGTATTCATTTCCTGTGCCAGTATGGGAAATGAATAGATGCTGAAGCTTTCAAGTACATCCTATTTGCTTGTGAAATAGAAACAACTAACCAGAAACTCATGTACAATAATTACACACTAACAAGCCTGTTTACTCTCCATCTCCTTTCAAAATATGTGCCCTGTTCCTCACAATTTTATAAACACAACAGTAAATAATTTGAAATGCTTTAAAAATGGGTCATAAAAGCAGTATAATTTCACTTAATGCATATATACAACAGTAGGAAAGAGT
>VZSU01002124.1:47020-61102 GCA_013398715.1 Nesospiza acunhae | reverse complement strand
AGAGTGGGCCTTGTTCTCCATCACTGGAGGGAAGCACAGTGGTGGCAAAGACGAGTGAGACCCTGCAGAAGAGCTATGTCCTACAGTTGTTTGGAGCAGAATGTGTCTAGACTAAAACAAATGAGCTGTAAAAATAACTTTAAATATTGAAAAAATGGGAGGGAAAACTTTAAAATTCTGTCTTTATGAAATGGATTAATGTTTTATTAACAGTGACTTAGGTTCAGATTCAAGCAATTTTACAAGCCAAGTCAGTCTAACTTTTTGTTTGAAAAACAATGTCACATTGTAAGTTTTGTGGTATTGTGTTCATCTCACAATATTTTAACTATGAGTACTATTGGAAATTAATTTTTGCATTGAAACAAGTCTTCCTTTCCTGGTAGGAACATGAAACCTTTCCAGTAAAAGTGTTTTTGCAAAGCTGCAGCCCTGTGAAAGTTGTAAGCCCAAAAGAAATTGGATCACAAAAATAGGACTTTCATGGATCTTAAGCTGGGAGCCTGGAAATGGGTTTTGTGAAGGAATCATCATTCTAAAAGAAATGGTTTAACGCCTTGTTAAGGGAAATATATCTGTCAGCTACAGTTTCTACTTCAGCTCTTCAGCAATGAAAAGATGAAGGAGCAGGCTAGTCTGGAGGCATGGAGGGAATTACACCTTCTGATGTTCTCCCAAATACTCATGTTTGTTGTGTTTCACAATTTTTAGTGTAATATCCTTGCAACATCCTTCTGAAGCGAAGAAGAACCATGACTCTCGTTCTACTGATAGGAATTTGAAAACAGGGAAGCTGAACTCCTTTGATTTGGATCAAGCAAATTGTTTATGGTCACAGAGGAGATTTATGGTGAAATAGAAAGGGAAGACAGGCTCTTGTAATCCCCAAGCTACCCAGGTAGCAGGACCATATTGTCTCCCTGGGAAACTGCTGGATCTGGTGTTTAGCTCTAATTCATTCATACTGCAGCCAATAATATCCATCTGTAACATAGCAGCTTCTCCTGATCTACACTAAGACAGGCTCTGAGGGATCTGAAACATTTTAAAAGCCCTGGAAGAGGTTGCCCTGGCAGATGAAGCCTTGTGTCCAGCTCATAGGTAGCTAATCCTCAATGTAGCTCAGTGAAGAGGATGGAGGAGGGAGCAGTATTGGTTTATTAGAACAATAAACCAGGTGTTCCAGTTTTCTTCAGTTCTGCCTGAAGCTGGAAGGTGGCAACCTTAGGTCTAATTTCTCTATAAAGTCATGGGAGAGAGGTGAACCTCTAAGTTGAATGGCCCTGACTACCTGCAGAGGTGTGTCTGCCTTTTTCTGTGGGGCCTTTCTTGATCACTGCAGGGCTGATACAAGACCCCTGCAGCACAGACATCTCGGTGGCCAAGTTAGACTTCTTTCTGCATAAGTTATGAAGTTGGTGTCATGTCTTTCCTTCCCCTGGTGTGTAATGCAGCTCTCTCTGGGATGCAAACAGGAGAGATGACAGCAGCCTATGCTGTAACTTCACGGCTGATGCATCCACAGTCAAATTACTTTGGTGTCTCTTATTGACTGAGAATTCAAAATTCAGTTTTCTGATTCTCCTGTCCCCATGTATGTTCGTGTCTTGACTCCTGGAAATACAAATTGCCCCCTACCAAAAATGCCTGCATGATGCTGATAGTGACGTGGGAGAAGGTGAGGGGAGCACCGTGTGTGTACCTGAGCTGAGAGAGCAAAACCTTCACCTGGGTGTTCTCAGGCTTCTGATTGCCAACCAACATGATTTTCCACATACCACAGTCACATATTTTATTTCCAAGGGTTACTTAATATGCTTAAAGAAAATCCACAAATACTTGAAAACAAGTTGTGAAGAAAATCATACCAGGTGCTTGAGGAAATACAGCTGACTCTTAACACATGATTACCATTTTTTAAAATTTCAAGGTTAGCAATTTAAACAGAATTTTTTGGCCATTTCTTGCCTAAAAAATAGCTGCCCTCATCATAATTTCTTTCCTAGTTATTCTCTGAAATAAGAAATGAAGGAAAAGTGAGAAGTGGGAGTGAAACAGTAGGTTTGCAGTTGACTTGACAAACATTTTATCAGGGCCTGTTGCAATAGGACAAGGAGTAATAGTTTTAAGCTGAAGAAGAGTTGATTTAGATGAGATACAAGGAAGAAATTTTTTACAATGAGAGTAAAAAATTGCTCAGAGACTGCTCAGAGAGATGATAAATGCCCCCTCTCTGGAGACATTCAAGGTCGGGTTGAATGGGGCTCTGAGCAATCTGATCTAGTTGAAGATGACCCTGCTTATTGCAAGACAGGTTGGATAAGATGGCCTTTAAAAGTCCCTTTCAACCCAGACTATTTTATGATTCCATGATTTGAACTGTTTTAACTGATGTTTTCATTTCCTCTGCTTATTCCTCCCAGGAAGAGTTCAGACATAAGCAATCCACTTTTATTCACTTGAGCCAAAACACCAGGATAATTGTACCTGATGGCAGAAGTGGTGACTTTGTGCACTTTTGCAGGCACAAATGCCTGCTCCAAGTCAGAATCTGTTCCTGACCTACTTCACTCAATACAAAGTTTTCAACAGGTAATTAGAGAAATACTTTATTTCAAATACGTCAGCAAGTCAAGGCTAAGTTTGCCCTTTCTAGTAGTATGTTTTTAAAAGGTAGGGAGATACTCACTCTTGTTATCAGAGGTGTATCTTTTCACTTTAAGCTGAAAAAAGGAGGAAAAAAGGAAAAAAGAGGAAAAATATACACTTTTTCCAAACCAAAAGGCAGATTGCAATTTATTTTTTTTAAAGACACCATCAAGCAAACAAGAAATTCAATTCAGTTTTTATCTCTTAATGCCAGAAAGCAAGGAAGGTTCTCTTTGGGTCAAATGTATGAGCTCTGTGTTTGGCACAACAAACAAATATTCAATGGATTTGTAATTTACCCTAGAAACTGACTGGTCTGATTGAAAATAATGATGTCTGACAGTGCAGGGGCAGTGACTTGGCCTTTGTTAATGCACAGCTAACCAAGAACTACCACGCACAGATACTGGAAAACCAATTAGCTATTCTAAGAAGTATTAGCAGATAAAATGCTCTGATTAATCACACAAAATATGAGTAGTCCCTTATTTCTGTAACTCCTGTTTGAAAATGATCACTAATACTTCTGAATGAACTAATTTATTTGCTGGATATCCCAGCAGGGTTTTTTTGGAGCCAGATATAATTTGAATATCATTTGATATATGAATTCTTAGGAAAGAACATAGCTGTGCACATAGGCTGATGTCAAGTATATTTATACACATAAAATGTGTATGTGTAAGAAACAAATGAGGCTTGCTTGCTCTGCTGCATATCATAGCAAGCTGAGGGTTATTAAATTACAATTGCTACATCATGCTAATTTATTTTGTATTAGCAGCTTACTAGAACATTATACTGCCAAATGTGCTATTTTCCTCCTGTATGTTTTTAATGCAGATATACTACTATGGTAATGCACTAGTCCTTAAATAATTTAAACAACAGAGGCTTACCCAGCCTTCAGATGACTTGTTGAACAAAAATTATACTTGCAAAAAGAATTCAGGTGCATGTATACAAAATAATAGAGTCCCTTATTTTCCTCCACAGAATCAATAAGAAGCAAGGGAGAAATATTTCCCTGATGGGAAATCACATTCTGTATTTGGCAAATATGTTTGTTTATGCAGTTAAAGGTGACAGAGATCAAGAAGAATAGGTAGAAGAGGGGTTGAAAATCAGCTGAGCTAGTTCAGGAAGATGAATACATAGTGCACATCTGGTTATGGCATTTGAGGATCCCTTTTAAATAGTAGTTTTCTTCAGTGAAGACACTCAACACAAGCCAGCAAAACAGCTGCCCGTTCTAAAGAGGGAAGGTATCTCTCTGCCACTCACCCACATACAAGCAGTACCCGTTTTGTCTGAGCCTTTCCTCTCAGGCACAGGTCTTCCTTTCTCAAGTTGGCAGGAAGGAAAAACAAGTCACTGCAGCCCTTGTGAGAGTGAACTGAACTTTCTCTTCTCATGGATCCACGACTGGAGGGAAGGAGTACCTGCACTTCCCTGTTCTTTGCCTGCTCGTCCTCACTGGCTCTCAGAAAGGACCACCCAGAGATCAGAGGCTCTGCTTGCTCTCAGGCTTGGACCAAGTTTCACAGTGATTTTGTTTGGGTTGAAGCTTTTTGCTCTCCAACCACTTGTTTGAAGGTCAGAGTAGACAGGGGACAACAGACAATGGTGCAGAGAGCTCCCAATGGAAACACCCTGATTAAAACCAAATGCCTCTGTGTTCTTCTCTTTTCTCATGCTGAGGATTTGGCCATTCATAGAGTTTCTGTTGACATTGCTGAAGCACCCCATTTCTCTCTTTTATTTGAGCTGAACCTGAAGGCATGCTGGGCTACCATCCAGAAAACAGCTCATGAACACTCACTAAAAATATATTCTGGTACTGTTACATGCAAACACATCTGTCCAGCAGACACTGTTGCACAAGAGAGTTAGCAGGCTGCCAGTTGCAACCCTGGAACCCAAGAGTTGTCACTAAGAAGTTGATGAAAAGGGTGGCATTCAGCACAGGACTGAAAGCACACGGGCAGCCTGTGGTTTCTACCATGGCCTCCCACCCTACAGGTCTCAGGAAGAGCATGGAGACCCTTTAGGTCAGGACAGGGAGCAAGCAGTTACAACAGATTTAAACCTGTCCCTGCCCTCTCTTGCAGGCTGCCTTCGAAGCTCAGGCACTGAGGATACAGTGAGAGGAACACCCAAATGTAAAGGTAAGAGCGAAAGGGGGTTCTTGCAGCTCCAGGACCAGACTGGTCCCGGGACACCACTGCTCCTGCTGGGTGTCTTAGTGAAGTGTCACAGGACTTTGCTTGGGTAAACATTGCTATAATGTAAACAACTCTCTGTCCTGGAAGAGATGTTTTGCAATCATAGCTGTTTTCAAGCTTTTTCTGAAGTGCATGTACAAGCTATGAGGAGAAAAAAATTACACAAAAATAATTACAAAATCCCTCACAACAAACCAAAACCAAACCAAAATAATCACCAGCACCAAAAAAACACAAAACAAAGAGAGAATCTGGGAAGGTTAATATCTGCCTCTGTTCTTGGTAATAGCTTTAAGATGTTAATGAAGTGATCCTTGTTTTTGTTCAAGGAAAACATGTTCTTCGTATTTTTGTTATACAAAACAATGAGAGAAAAATGTATTCAATTTTACCTCACTCTACCTTAACATAAAATTGCTTAGTGTTGTCTCTAATAAAACTGAAAATGAGGAATGAAAGTACAGATTGCTCTGTGCAAGGTCTAATTTTTTTGCGTGCATTATATTAACTATCTCTGCCCAATTTTGTGATAATAAGGCAAATAAGGAAAAAGCCTCAGTTGAAAACCCCAGCATATAATTAGCAATTACAAGTGGGTAGTGCTTCATTGTAGGGGTTTTTATGATCATTATGGATGGTAAGAGTCTTGTTTAAATATTTGAAAATGATTTCCCAGAATCAGTTACGTACCCTCTTTGTAATGACTATTGATGGAGCTGTCCGTGCACTCACTACCCTGTTTTTTTGAGACTGTAGCCTCTGAAATCTGCAGTATTAACTTATCATCTGCCTTCGTGCAGGGCCACTTTCAGCCAAAGGTGGATCATGGGATCCCAGGGTGGGACCACTACTCTGTAGAGCTTCTAGAGAAGCAGGGATATTTCTCCTATAGCTCTATAGGGAGATCTGCAGCTCCCCAGCCTTAAGGTGAGCAAGACACCAGAAGTTTGTGACTCACTGAAAATTAATCTCATCCTAAAAATTCTGGGAGACAGTCTAAACAACTCACACTGAGCTGTAAAGGAGATTTGTGTGCTGCAAAAGCAGATGAATAAAGGAAGCTCCCTCCCTGTTTCACATTCATAACTTCTAAGATTTAACAGACCACAGAGATGAGTATAGACATATTTAGCATAAAAAAGAACTGATAAAGAAATTCTCCAAAGTTTAAATATAATAGAATAGTGATGGAGGACCACGTAGGTTCTAAGAAAAGTCTCTAGTATGGAGGGCTGATGACTCTCAGAGCATTAATAAGCCTCTCCAGAATACAAAGAAGCTGAGCCACAACTTTGAATTACCAGTTAATACTGTGGAAATTGGTTGCTTCCTTAAATATCATAGCCTTTTAAGTCCTGCCTTAAGCAATTAAAACACATTACTCTTAGTAGAAAAATAATTATTTGTTCATTGATTTTGTAAAATTCTCATCTGGTAGGTAATTTATATGCTGGATTGGGCTAGAAAAAAAAAGGAGTTTATTTCTAACAAATGCATTAGTGCTACAAAGGAAAGGGAGGAAAGTTGTTTTTTTTCTTGGTCAAAGAAAAAGAGTGAAGATGTCAAAAAGGAGTGGAAAACTTTCAAATAAATAGCTTGTGCGCAGGAAGAAATCATGGTATTTTAATGCATGCAGCAGAAATTTTACACTATTTATTCTAAAATGTGCATCCATATGCCCACACTCGTGCAATGTGCAACTTCAGGAAAGGTGCAGGTGTTCACAACATGACTAAAGCAGGCTTTGCCTTTATGTGATTGATAAAGACTCATTGATTTCACCCTTATGCACTTTGTCTGTTTGTATCTTGGCTGTACTTCTGCTATCACCCTTCATTTACAACAGCAAACATCCTGGATTGCAGCTGAGAAATGTCATGTGCCTGGGTGACACAAAGTTCTGGGGTGGAGGACACCTCTGGCCCACCTCATCCTTTGCATGTTTCTGGAGTCTGGTGCTGCTCTGGAAATGTCCTTTTTTGGGGGTGTCTACCATCTGCTTTTGAATCAAATTCTTCCCACTGAGCAGCAGTTTGCTGCTGTATTTTCTCACATCAGCTGCTCCACTGAGTATTGCTGGGGCAAGAGTAAGGGAGACTCACTCTGGTAGGGATGCAAAAAAAAAAAAAAAAAAAAAAAAAAAAAAAAAAAAAAATCCACCAAGGAGAACCAAGGGAAAGAAGTAAAATCTATAATTGGATTGTGCTCAGGTACTGAATCATTTAGCACAAAAAATGAAAAAAACAAAAAGAAGATCTGTGGGTTGACTGAAGAGACACATACCTACAAGGTATTTGGAACTGGCAAACACTTCATAAAATGCTTTTGTCAATGGTTTACAATCTGTGCATTTGCTTCCTGCATGATGAAACCAGAGACATGCACATGAGAAACACACAGGCATGAAACTGTCTGAGTTAAATTCCTCCTTTGTGTAATTCCAGCAACATTTCTCTGTTGGATTTGAGCGCTCAGCATTTACCGAAGAATCTGGATTGAGTTGAACTTGCGTGAACCAAGCCAAATTTGTAATTACAAGGCCTGGCAAGGCATATATCTCTTTCCTGCTTATTTTGTATTTGCCATTGTTAACAGTGAGTGAGTGCCTCTGTTATTCACACGCCAGTCTCAAATCTATGGAGAATCTGGGGAGATGAGGAGCTTGATCTATGAGTGCCTCTGTTATTCACACGCCAGTCTCAAATCTATGGAGAATTTGGGGAGATGAGGAGCTTGATCTGAGAGAAATTGAAAACATAAGGCTCAAATTAAAGCACTCTGCAAGTAAAGTGAAGGTTTTTAACTATCAAAATGCAGGAAGCAGTGGGTGGCAGACAGTATTTTCCCTCCATTTAATTTGACAGTTTAGAATATCACCTACTGTTTTGTGAAGGAAATTGATAAATTTAGATTAAATTTTGAATTATATACCATGCAACACTGTCTTAGATATGGCTTCTCCTTTCATTACAAACTGCTTCTATGAGGAATTATTCCTCTTACTGCTTTTTTTCCTCTAGCTTCACATGATTTCTGTGCTCACACCCTTTTTACAAACATCCTTCTATACTTAGAGCAAATTAGTTTTTTCTTTGTTTATCTGCTGCATGTTATTCTCACAAACCTAATAATATTTCCACTTCCAGTTATATTCAGTTTCACCCCATAAATATATAGTAGGGGCTGGAGTTCCTACAGTCAGCCTGTGTACTGCAGGTTGTAGGACTCTCCTGAGCTGATTTGTGTTTCATGTAGAACACTGGCTTTTGAACTATATTCAGTCTTTGTTTTAAAACTGATCTTGTCATAAGATGTGTTTTCACCACAACCAGTTTTTACATCTTATTTCCATTGTATCTCCAGCCTTAATTTTAATTTTCTTGCTTTGTCTGCTGAATTGAATAACCCATTAACAAAGTTGTACTCCCTTGTAAGTACTTACAAACTCTTCAAATTTCTTTCCATCCTATTCTTTCATTAACTAAATAGATTAAGTTCCTGCAGTGTTACTAATAGATGCCTTCTCTTGTTCTTTAGTCTTTCTCTGTGCTGCTTTGTTCCTCCTCAGTTACCAATGTCCTTTCCAGAACACAATATTCCAGTTGTGATTACATCAATGTTCAGTGCAAAACCAGGACCAGCTCCACATCTTTTTAAGAGATCTGGGGCTCCTTTTTTGGCCACAGAGCTGAACTGAGAACACATGTTCTTTCCTAAGAGTTATGTTCCTGCTTAGATGAGATCTCACATTCATAAGGAACATTGTTTCTCCAAATTGAATCCCTAGAGATGCCTCACTTCCTTTGTTTCAAAGACATATGACCACCAGCTGGTCTGATTAAAGTGTTTTTTATTTAGATCCACCTTGCCAGGTGGTAAAATTTGGCTAAGCAGTGAATGTTTGCTTTTATATTTCCCCTTTAACGTGTCTTTCTGTTAGCCTATGTATATGTGGGAGAAAGTGGGCAATTTTTGATGTGCAGTAATATCATACATCACTTCTGACGCATCATAAAGTGCTCTAAAGGCCTCTGCATCAGCCATCCATCATCTTAATTATATATTCCTCGCCCAGTCTTTGTGTTATCTACAGTTCTCATCAACGACAGCTTTATGCTTCCTTCCATGTCTCAAGCAAAAAATTTAACTGGTGTAGGACTGGCTCCCCAGTGAACTTCACTGAAAGCACACATCCCTGCAGTGACATTCTGGTGTGTGAGCAGTTGCCAGTTTTAATCCCTTTAACATGTGTGGGGTTGATTCATGGCATCCCCAATCAGCGTTTTTTGCAATATATGGTACTGACTGTGTAAGATGTCTTGTAGAAGCCCAAATATAGTGACACCACTAGCTCTATCAGGCAATTTTTAATCTCATCAGAGAAAGATATCAAGTTAGTTTGATGGATCTATTTGCCAAAAGACCTCACTGAGTGGTGATAATAATACTGCCTCCCTCTTATGCCTTATTAATTGGTTCCTGTATCAGCCTTTCCTTTATTTCACCTGAGATTGATGGTAGTCAGTCTGAAAATCTGGAATTACTTGAGTTGTATCATTTATTCTCTCTTAATTTTTGTTTTTAATACTGGTGTTACCTTACTTTTTCTCATCCTCTCCAACTTTCCTGGTATTACAAGATTTATTGAAAAGATCAACACTAATGATCCGGAGGGGCTTACACATAGACTCCTTTTAGACTCTCATATATTCATTTTGAGACTTAGTGCTATAAATATGTCTAAAATCAGTAGCTCTTATTTGACATCTTCTGATGCACTGTTGGAGTGGAAATTGCTTCATGATTTTCTTATGAAATGAACACATCATCTGATCCCTGGCCAAAGATACACCAGTTACTTATTCAACACTTCTGCCTTTTCTGGATTATTCTTGGCAATTTTATAATTTCCAGTCCCACAGTTAGTATTCCTTTTGCTCCCTTTATGTTCAAAATGTCTTTCTGACTATTGTTAACCCTATTTACCACAGATTTGCATTCTTTACTCCACTTACTTTCTTGTTTTAAAAGTCCTAGCATGTAATCTCTATTCAAGTCTACATAATCAGCAACTTTTTTTCTTTTGGATATTTTTTTTCCAATTGTGCCCTTTACTTTTATAACAAGCATGGATTGTTTTGTAGCTCAGTCACCCATTCACACTTTTATCCTCAGTCATTTGGCTCATGAGGCCTGGCAACTTCCTTTAAAAGTAATCCCAATGAAGAAATGAAATATGTGAAATAAAGTGAAATAAAAGCGAAGAAAGTAAAACAAAAGCAAGAGTTTTGTAAAGAATATAAGCTTCCAAGAGGTGTCACCTGTGAGAGGTTGTTAATGAATGACTGTTCAGACAAGAGTATCCCGTCTTAGGGATGAGAAAGCAGTTTAGCTGTATTGACAAAAGCTGTGCTGGTACCTTGCCTTCACGGCCAGAGAGCTGCCCTGGGTCACCGTAGTTGCAAATGCAGATTTCCTGTGTGCTTCCAACTATCTGGTTGGGTTTAGGGAGACTTTGTTTGACTTTTGCCCACATATTGCTGCTATATGTACTTAAAAAAAAAAATCTAAAACGTGGGAATATAAACTCAATTATAATATCATCATGGCAATGCAAAAGCAATATCATATTAATTTTGCACTGCCAGGTCAGTACATTAAAAGTAAATGTGTTATTTCATTACAACGGTGAAGCTACCACAGTTGAACAGCACCACTGAGTGTAAGAACTCTTCAATAGGAACTTGTTTGATCATTGGTTTGACCTTTAAAAGTGGATAATTTTTTAATGTGATTTTGCTTCTGCTCGATAAAAACATAATTGTCTGGAAACTTCTGAGAAACGTGGAACTTCTCTGAACAATTAAGGTCATAAAAAATACCAAACAGGTATCCAAGCAAATGTCAGAAAATCTTTGCAATTAATTTTGTGACTGTGTCAAAAATATAACTGGAGAAATTTCAGCTGACTACAAATCTCCAGCAAGTCTTCTATGAAATAAATAAATGAATTGGACTATGCAGTTGAGATTTTGTTTCTTCAGAACAATGTTTTGTTGGTTCCATTTGAACACAATGAAGTTTGCAAGTGATCCCAGGTTTGGCAAGTTCTTATAAACCCAGAGACAGATGTATGACTGATTTAAAATATATGGTTGCAGAAAAATACTGTGGTATTCCTAAGGTATGGGTACCATAGGAAAATCAGATTTATGTGTATAATGGATGTCTTTCCCCCTCCTCAATGAAGTACATTTTTCTGCACTGATTTCTGATTATATTTATTTGCTACTTTGATCTGTGTGTACAAATTATGAATTTTGTGCCAGTGTGTTGGTTGTGAATGATTGCTGACTCTTTAACATTGACGTGACAGTCTTCCTTTTCCAGGAGGCCACAAAATTGTTGGGGAGGCTTGTGTAGAGTGCTGGCCGATGACAGCTTAATTACATCAGCTACTTCAAACATACATGGACAAAAAACGGGAAGGAAAGGATCAAACCTGTAAACAACAACAGTGCTATCTCACAGCCAAACCTTTCAGGATTCCAAGGATGGGCGCCCTGCATAGCAAGTCTGTGCTTTGCCAGAGGCATTTTGCAGAGCAAAGGCTAAAAGCTGTACCAACATATCCTCCCATGAAGCTTTGCTTGAAACTTTGGAAAATCTGAGCAGGGTAAACACCTGCATAGTCCAATTTGCTCTCTTCTCTGTAGACCATCCCCCCAGCTTCTCCAGAGCACTGGTGCTGTGCATGTAGCAGGGCTGGCATCGTGCCACCTCTGGCTTCCAGCCTACAGCTGCTCCCTTCATCCTACCCACGCTGATGATTCCCAAAAATTTGGTTCTCGTTCGAGCATTACAGCTTGCCGTTGTCTTTTCCTGCTTTGGGTGGAGGTTAGCATATTGCTTAAAGGGACCCAAAAGTATTTCAGCCCATTCCTTCTCTCATGGGAGAATGTACAAAGAAAGACATTTCCACAAGATCTTAAACTCAAATATAATCATGATGATTACAGAGTGGGTAACTCCATATTTTCTTACACAATCTCTCAGCAGGCAACAATTAACAGGTGAGATCAAAGATAGCCCAGCAGCACCATATTCCAACTCAATATCTTCTATTTGCATAAATAATATCACAGCTAATTTTAATAAAATTATGTATGATCTCTATATTTTCAGATGACATTGAGAGAGTAGGATCTCCTGGAGGATTCCCAGTTATAATGGACCTCTATCTTAGGTGAATTGCTCTGCAGCCTCATATCTTTTTGATTTGATGATAAGGAGTGTCTGAACCAGTCCTTAAACCAAGATCCTACTTTGTCTCTGGATAACCAAATCCCATCCTGTATTACTCTGAAATTAAACAATCTATCAGCCCTCCTCCAGGCTTTGATGTGCTTTCAAAAAATGCTGCAACTCTGGCACTTAGGGTTTCCTGGGCTGCACGCCATGACAAGCAATAAAGCATTCAACACACACAAAACTATGAAACCATACAGGAGAAAGTTAACTCTCAGCTGTGTCAGTGTTGCAGGACAGGAAGCAAAAGTAATTCTGTGAATTTGCTAGGAGAGAAGATGGGATCTTTTGAGTATAATATCCACATTTTAAGCAGACAGATGTTTTTCAGCTCCACTGCCTTGGATGTAGATGAATTCACTTCTGTACACATATCAGTATGTGGTAATATTCTGCAAATGAACACAAGAAGCAGGCTTTTTCAGAAGCCTTTGCTTCTGAAAGATGTCTTTCTTATATCTGCCTCTCTGATTTACTCCCTGCAGGTAAGAAGTGTGACAGTTCTCTGTGTGTGTATGATTGGATTCTTCAGTCCTTGGCACAATCTCATCAACCTCTGATATCTCTTATGTTTCAGGCAGGCCTTTGTTGCTTCAGTTTCAGGCAGAGTCACTCAGCACAATCTTACAGTACAGCCTGTCTGGATTTCTCTCACTTTTCCTCCTATTTCCATCTTTAACACGATTGAAGTCAAGACGTATACTGAAGCAGAGAATGATTAATTCTAGTAATTGTCTGTCTTTAAGTCATGACAACTTTGCCAAGTTCCTCATCTTGTGCACATGAAAAATCACTTTCTTTCAGTGTGGAGAATTTGCTTATTTTGCTTTAGATGCTTAATTCATTTGCTTTAAATGACTACCTTCTTGTAAGCTGTTCCACACTGACTTTGGTCTCAGCAGTAGATGCGTTGCCAGCGGTAGCATTCAGATCTCCATCCTACTAATCTGTCAGGGGTTTTTGTAGTCCTGAGGGAATGGAAAAGGCAAGAAGGTATAGGAAAACAAATGTCATTACAGTCCCAAATATGGAGTTTGGTTTGGTTTTGTTGCTTATTTGAGTATCATTGTGTTATTGTCAAAATGGTGCACTGCACCATATGTCCTCAGGACAACTGCTCATGCCCCTCTGACCTTGTTGTAGTATTTCATAAATCTCTTTGGCTGTGTTTTCTGGACAAGAAAAACAACAACTTTCATTATGAGATTCCACCAGGCTTTATTTTTCTGATTTCCAGTCATATGCTGCTGTGATTGTGAGTCAAACGCTTGCAGGGCTTTTGCTGTGAAGCTACGAAAAACATTGCTTTAAATAAAAAAGAATTTATTTGTTTTACATCTTGGCTCTGCAGCTCACAGTTGTCGAGGAGCCACTTGTGCATCACCAGAAGAAGTTCAAGTCGAGGAGAGCTGCTGTTCCTTTCCCTTCCCTGCTGGAGGGCAGGAGATGTCCTGCAGGCAGGTCATTGTCTCAGTGTGGTGGCTCAGTGCCTGTGGTGTCACATCACCATGGCATGTGAGGCACTCCCTGCCTCAGTGTGTGAACCACAGGCACAGAGTGGTTTGGGTTGGAAGGGGCCTTAAAGATCATCTAGTTCCACCCCTCTGCCACAGGCAGGGGCACCTTGCACTAGCCCAGGCTGCTCAGGGCCTGATCCAAGTGGGCCTTGAACACTCCCAGGGATGGGGGATCTGCAACTTCTCTGGATAATCTATGCCAGTGCTTCACCACCCTCAGAGTGAAGAATTTCTTCACAGTATCTAATATAAACCTACCCTCTTGCACTTTAAAACCATTAAGACTCGTGCTGTCACCCACCTCCCTGGGATCAGTGTTGGGCTCTCCTGGTGCTGCCCCAAAGGTGACACAGGGGCACAGGTAGTCACCCCAGAGTGGTAGA
>VZSU01002124.1:24394-42003 GCA_013398715.1 Nesospiza acunhae | reverse complement strand
GCAGACATGTAAGTCGGACAGCTGTATCAGTACTCCCATGTTGCTAGGACAAGCTCCATGTCCCAGATTCAGCAGTGGCTCCCCTGGGTCAGGACAGTGACTGGAAAGGCTTTGTGATCCCGCGGCATTGGTGAGCTGTTTTCTGTGACATGTCTCAGGGACAGAAATGAAACAGAATAAAGTGACTTTAGAACAGATACTCAGAAGGTAGCCAAGAACAGGGGGCAGAGTAGGTGTGGAGGGAGGTAGATTTGCAGCTCTGCTGCCAGTCCCCTAGGAAGTTAAGCTGTAAGATTTGTTGTGGATGCCTTGAAAGTGCCCAAACCCACGTTGGACTGGTCTCTGAGCAATTTGGTTTAGTGGAAGGTGTCGTTGTCCATGGCACAAAGGTTTGAAACTATCTGGTCTTTAAGGTCTCTTCCAACACAAACCATTGTATGAGTCTCTAATTTATCCATTTACTGGCTACGATGTCTGAGCCTGTGGCACTGATTTGGTACTTTTGGTTGTCCCAAACGGACCTGCTTTCTTGGCCTTATGTCCAGCAGCACCACTGCTACAAAGCCCAAGCTTGGGCCCCCTCCCGTGCTATAGGTGCGGGATAGCACGGCTATCCCACCTCTGCCCCCAGGGTTCCCTTTCCCCGGAGAGCTCGGGCAGCACGGCGGCTCCGCAGCTGCAGACACCCAGGCTCCCGCGGCCGCTCCGCTCCGCCACGCTCGGGGAAGGATGCCGATCTCGGGAGCACAGTGAGTGCCGCGACGGGGCGGGCACGGGACCGGGATGGGGATGGGGACGGGGACGCAGGGCTGTACGGGCCGGTCGGGGCTGCGCTGGGGCGGCCGCGCTGCTCCCGCCGTCGGGGCAGGTGCTGACGGCAGCTCTCGTCCATCCCGCCCCGCCGTGCAGATGCAGGGCACCGTGAGGCTGTGGGTGTCGGTGCTGACTTTCGCCCTGTCGCTGCTGGTCTGCCTGGGGACGCTGGCAGAGGCGTACCCCTCCAAACCGGACAGCCCCGGCGAGGACGCCCCCGCAGAGGACATGGCCAGATACTACTCGGCGCTGAGGCACTACATCAACCTCATCACCAGGCAGAGGTAGGCAGAGCCGGACGGCACACATCTCCCTTGCCCGCTTTCGGGCTAATTTTTTCCTTGGCGAGGCTCGGGGGAGGAAGGTGGGGTGCCCCCTCACACTGGGTGTCTCTCGCTACTTTCCCCAAGGACTCGGAGAAAGATGTGGTGTACAGATTCCTTTTAGAGAGCAGTGCCCATGAAACCCTGAGCTGCCGACGAGTCCGGAGCTGAATTTCCACCGCCCAAGTTGGCAGAAGGGGCAGGGGTGTCAATGCTGCCTCTGCTCTCTCAGCCTCTTCTAGCTCTGGCACAGACAGGCTGTCAGGCAGGAGCATGCACGGCGTGCACAGGGAGGGACCCCAGAAAGGAAAGATAACTAACCTGGGAGCTGGGCACTAGGAGCGGTTTCCCGCTTCTGTTGCTGCCCCTGACTCCAGTGAAGATTTTGGTGAGAAAAAGTGCCCATTGTGGAGATGTAGTAGTCCAGATGTTTTGTGGTTTGTAGGCTACTTCATGCAGCTGTGAATGTCAAAAAGCCCCTAGCCCTAACAAAAACCTCTCTCAAGATCAAGAACTCAAGCCCAAAGAGTGTGAGTGCAAGCCTCTCTGGCTCTAAACTGGCTTTCTGTGTTGACCACGCTTGTTAAAGTATGGGTAAAGGCTCAGCATGAGAAAATGGGCAAGTTATTGTAAAAAAATAATCTTCTATGATAAAAAATGGTCTGTCTAGTTAGGCTGTGTGATCGATAGACGTTTGCTCTGAGGTCGTGCAATGGTGTGTGACACAGAAGAGCTTTGACATATTTATCTATTGTTTAATATCAGGACCAGATGAGAGTCTAAAATTAGGCTTTTGTTTTTCCCTCTAGAAGTCTGAACAATTAAATTAGAAGGGTGGCTATCATGCAACTGAGAGCTTTCCCAGAAGCCCCAAACATTGTGTGCCACTGCCCTAAGTGCATAAGATGGATGAAGGGGCTGATAGACGTACAGTCCTTTGGTTCTGAACTTTTAAAGCAATATTCACAACTGGCTCATGTGTGAGGCATGCTTCTGTGTGGCAGTCTGCACTCAAATAACCTTTTGACTAGATTACTGTTAAAATAATCTAATCCTCAAATTCTGCCTCTGCTGCCGTTTTCTCTTGCATGCGATGGGATCTCCAGGCTTGTGTCTCATCCCTTTTCTTTCTTTCATCTCCCTTTTCAAAGGTGGCTCCTGTCCAAAGCCAAGTCATATTTAAAAACAAAAAATCCCAAATCCAAATGACCACCCCTCCCCGTTTCTGTTCAGCCTTTACTTCTGGTCTGTGCCCTGTGTGCTTGCTTTAATATTGACTGTGTAGCTTTTATTCCAATTGTATTGATTGTAAGTACTCAACTCAGAGAGGGAAACCAGTTTCATTCTTTTGTGTGGATTTGGAAGTGAAATGAAATAGTTATTGTTTGATGGATAAAATTTAAATTTTGTTCTTTAGATTTTCCCCATATTTCCTACCCACCCTTGTATTTAAAGGAACAGAGTTGACCTGGAAGTACAAGAAAGTTGGCAGAAAAAAGTACTACAAAGACAACTTTGTGATACACATTTAAAAGTTGACTGCACAGGTTAACTAAAAAACTAGAAAGGTGTGCTGTTTTTCCAGTGTGGTGAATTGACAGTCCAGAAACAAAGCCATTGCCACCTCCATTTGGAAAGCTTAACTGAGCTGCTGGAGGTTTCCTGTTTTGTCAGTGACACAGTCACTTGCAAAATGAATCAATAAGTTTTGAAGCATTTTGGACCAGTCTAAGGCTGATTGGTCTGTTTGAGCAGATGTGCTCGAAGTTTTATCTCTTCTAACAGATTTTTATCTCTGCTTTTTGTACATGGCACTGCTTGGGAGCCCTGTGACAGGGGGAGGATGAAGTCCAGGGGCTCACCCTGCTCCTTCAGTGGGTGGGCAAGCTGTGCTCAGCCTCTCACCCAACCTGGTGCCTGTAGCTGGTGAGGTGAAGCAGTAAGAACATGTTGGCAAAGGAAGAGATGAGGAGATTGATGGGTTTTTTTTCTTAAGGTTCAGCTGCCCTGCCTTGTTTGATGTTTTTGTGATTATGAATACCACCACTCCCCTCCCTGCCCCCTTCTGGCTCATCTTTCTGCCTTCTGCTTCTGGCCTGACTCAAGCATTTGAGTGCCATTCCTCTCTGAGCTACTGTGACCCACAGAGTCTTCACCTGAGCTCAATGAGCTTCTTCTTTCCAGATCATCCTTCTCTTCTTGTATTTAGACCTTGTCCATCTGGCTGTTTGCTCCCTCCGTCCTTGGAAATTCTTCTTCAGATCCATCTCAGCTTTAGACACCAGTACCTGTCAGCTTTAATACCCCTCTGAGTTACCTGAGGTAAATGAGTGCTTGTAAGGTGCAGATCAGGAGACCTGTTTCAGGCTTCTTGTTTCTGATGAGATCCCTGTTCCTTATGTGCCAGGTCCTTATAACCTAAAAGAGAGCCCAGCACAGATGCAGACTGCTGCTCTACAGATGCCTGTGTGTCTTTGGATTAGTTCCACCTTCATTTCCTGAGCTGTCCTGTGGTCCTTGCCTCATACCTCTCTACCATACTGTTCAGGAAGCTTTCTTCAGAGTCCATCTTTACGCTTCCTCCTCCTCCTGCTATTTGCATCTCTTGCTAACAGATTATCTTCTTTCCTTGTCACTTGCAGCTTCTCAATGAANTCCTGCTGGAAATGGCTTGAACTATAGGCAGGGCAGAGAGTATATTAAAGTGTGTATGACTTGGGCAGTGCTGCTGCTCCTGCTTCATGTCAACACTCTTTAATGGGCTTGGGAACAGATCTCCCTTTGCTTTGGTTTCCTGACAATTTTCTGAATCAGACACATCCAATTTTCTGAATTGGACATTGATGGGATTTGAATCCTAACACCTAAGTTTCCATGGGAAGCTTTGAGATTTCTCTGAGCCTGACATACTGTGTCCTTATTCAGAATAAGTATGTTTACTCCTGAAATCTCTTTGACTTCAGCTGGAGCTGTGGCTTATCAGCATGCCCCAAAGTAGGCCTTCATGTCTCAAATGGAGTATAAAAACTGACCAGCTGTTTTCACCTGGCTTGGAATCATGATATTTTAAGTCTTTTAAAACAGCCATGATTTTTGATAAATGTGTATCTCAGAGCAAGGAGCAAGGCATGAAGCAGCTGGAGCAAAGACATCTCCAGGCATTTGCATCCGGAAAAAGAGATTGACTCTGTCTGTGACCTCGCTTTAGTAAGTCAGTAGCATGGATGTTTCCCAGGGTAGACAGGAGACTGACAAAGCAAGAATGGATGTTCTTTGGGCAGCCCAGCTGGTGGCAGTCAGTGAACACCTTGTGTGCAGCTTTGCTGTGTGAGGGCATGGTGGGTCCATCCAGCACAGGGAGCTGCATGGAGTGGCCAAGATGCTGAAGGAACTCATGTAAAATATATATCTCCCCAACATAGTGGTCCTCGTTATTTGAGTGAGTCTCTGCACTCTGGGTGGTTGCTGCCTATTTCTTATTCAGGCAAAACTTCCTGAGAGATTAGTGGGAGTTTTGTCCAAGTGTGAGGTGCTAGAGCAAGTTTTGATTTGTTAAATCAGTTTCTTTAACATAACAGAAAATTAACTTCCTCCTCAGTTGAAGTCCAGGTCACATCCATATTAATCAGAGCAGGGAACTAGAAAGAAAGAAATCCCTTGGTGGTGATGGAGTGCAAGGTATTTGATTCAGCATCATGCCTGATTGCACTATTGTAATAGCATTTTACTGTGTCTGGCTGGTTCTTTTCAAATACCGGCTTTCAATCAGCTCAGATTAAGAAATTTAACTTTCTGGAGCTGATGCTTTGTCTTTCTGGAGCGCAGGTGATGCACTGAAATGATTAAAGCAAGGTAAAAACACAAAGGGTTGAAGAAAAGGGATGAAAAGTGAGAGATGTTTCCCCATTTAAGTGCAATCAATGCACTCAACAGTTAAAACTGTTAGGTTTTTTAAATGTAGTTTGCAAGGTTTGGGTTGTTTTTTTTTTTTTTTTTTGCTAATCTAAACCACTGGAATGACTGGGGTCACTGGAGAAACATCATTATAATAATGGATAAAATGTTAGTTCTTAATTACACCTTTGATTTTCTGAAATCAGAATTTCACTCAAGCAGCATTCACAAAAGCTGTTAATGTACTTTGCGATCCAGAATGAAATTGCACACACAAGTTAAACTGTGATCTTAATTCTTTCCAACCAAGGGAGGGTTTGCTGATAGGTATCACTCTTAGGCTAATGAATCCTTGTAGTAATGTAAGCAGGCTGCTCATTGCCACTTCTGTTTTCCCAGGAAATGAGATTGAGTTCCTTCCCAAGTGATGGAAATTGCAGTACTTTAAACTGTTAAGTGATGTACAGCATTCAGGATTAAAAAGAAAAAGGCAAATAGAAAGCCAGCTGCTGTGTAAATAAAGGACAAAGGTAGCCCCTGATATCCTGTCTAGTTGAAGAAGAATGCTTAAAAAGCAAGTTTTCATTCTCATAGTCAGAGAGTTCAAGATAACTCAGTGTTTGCAAACTAATGTGCTATGTGTTGGGCAGCCCCAAATGTCCTGGCTACCTTAAAAAATCTAAAAAAAAATTCTGATGAAGGAGAAGTATAATCTAAACCAATGAGAAAGTTCATGGGATGATGGAACTGGGTTTCCAGGCAAGACCAACATGCTTGGAAGTCACATCATAAACAGCTTCTTCCCTCTTCTTCCATGCTCTCGTCAGTTAGGTGCAAGGTCCTAGAATATCCAGGAGCAGCCATCAAATTGAGAAATATTGAGAGTTTCTCAATATAATAATGTAAAATAATTATGGAAAAAAATGTAGAAAAATATGGAAGTAAAACAAGAATTACCATTTGCTCACATGGCTAAGGCAAATTAAAATTGCTGGAAAGTGGTATTTATGTCTGGTCAATTATTTTTCTGAAAAGAAAAAAAAATCACTACTGGTTCTGTGCTCAGTCTTCATTTGTAAAAAGTGATATATACAAAAATGTAACTTCTAAAAATTTTTCCTCAGATATGGGAAGAGATCAAGCCCAGATACACTGATCTCAGACCTCTTGTTGAGGGAAAGCACAGAAAACATTCCTAGATCCAGGTATGTATGAAAAGCTCATTTGAAGTTAACAGTCTCATTTGTTATCAATAAATATGATTCATAGGGAGAAAACATACCACCAAAAGCTGCTTAATCACATCCTTAAAAAAAACAAACCTTTAATTCCTTTTTTCCCCAAGAGATAGCACCATCAATGAATGCAAGAAGTGGCTTACCAGGTGTGATATAGTCCAGACTCCTCATTTGCTAATTTTGGGAGCAGGCTATACCTGTTATTCAGAGGAAGGGAAGCACTCCCACAATGCTTGCCTCATTCTGGGCATTTTTACATAGAATTGTATGCTGATGTCTGGTGATGATTACCTACTCATTAGAGCTCCAAAGATGACATCTTGTTACTCATTTGCTGGTCACACAAGTTTAAATTTTTCCTCTAAACATATATAAGTGGTAAATATGCACCTATATTAACTCATACACAAATGCACAGCAGTGACTTTTCTTTAAAATACAGTATTTCACAGGTTTTGTATCTAATGCTTTACAAAGGGGAAAAAAGGCCTTTTTATTTCCATTTGCACTAGGCTAAAGTAACAGTGGTGTTTCAAACAACACTGGGGTTTCAAATGTACATAATGTATTTATCTAGTTAGGTAATGACAATTTTATACATAATGTAAGATACTGTAGTAGTGACTGTAATTTACACAGCTGAAAATTAAGTATGTTGAAAAGGAAAGATGCAGGAGTAGGTTTGGCTCATGAAGGAAAATACTGGTTTTACTCACAATCCAGCATGAATGAGCTCAGTTTAAGCCTTCGCTGATTGTCTGAAGTTTGCTGACAGTACTTCTGCTGCAGAAATAAATGTTTTATGCAGCTGTCTTCTCAGGAGTCTTCAAACAAGTGCTCTGCAAAGGCTCAACTAGACCAGTTGAGTACTTAAGCATAATAGGCTGTAGCATTGAATGTAGGGCATGATCATGAGACTGAAAGGTGACCCAAAATTCCTACTGCCATCCAGGGAGGTTGCTCATGAGACCTGCAGTTCTTTGTGTAGGGAGAGCCTTGTCTGATGGGTTGATGACTAACCACAGCTGTGGGGATGCAATTTTCTCTGCAGATGCTTATCTGAAAAACTGCATGGAGTGCAGTGAAATGTATTAGACTATTTTGTGTTTGGTAATGACAAGGGAGAGCCCTCACATAATGGGAAATTTCCACTGTCTTGAATTTGAGGCAACATACAGGGTAGTTAGCACTCATACTCTCTATCTGCCTAATAGTCTAATACTCTCTGTAATTTTTACCCCTTCATCACAAAATGTTATGATTATTATTATTGTTTCAATAATGCTATTTATAACACACCAGGGAGCAAAAATTCATGAGCAAAATAACAAACTAGTCTGCAGTTAAGATCAAGAATTGATGAGAAGCAGATTTTTATTTCTTACCCCCTGTAACAGCACTTTAAACTGAGTATGGTATTTTTCACTCATTGCTGACAGTTATGGGAGTACTGGGAACAATGATGCCTAGTTTCCTGTGGATATGTTTTCTAGGATAAAATTCTGTATGGATTCTGAAGCCCACTCCAACTTTTTCCTCCATGTGAGGACACAATTCAATTTTCTTTCTATCCAGTCCTGTGTTTCATGGCACATCAGGAGCTAAACATCTGTAAAATCAGTTTACATCTCCTTGGCTTGGTTGAAATTGTCCAAAGGGTGTGAAAACTGGGGAGGAAGTGAGGAGAGGCACACAGGGTCAGACAGCTGGACACACATCACGGCTGCCTAAGCCTTCTTCCTGGAGGAAGCCAGGCTGAATGAATGAAAGGCAGGCTGCTATTATTCCAAACTTAAGTAAATGTTTTAGAAATAGTTGCACAGAAAGCTAGTTATGGAGCAAATGTAATTTGCACTCGGTGAATTAGTGACAGAGAGAGATACCTCATGAGTTTGTGGGAACTGAACTTTGTAACTAAACACTGAGATAATGATAAATGACTTAATTGTATTCAGCTTGACAGGCCTGGTTTGACATTGCACTTTTGCTGACTGAAATACACCCCAAAAGATGTTCTAGTTTGGGTGTATGTCTGACCATATAAAGAAAGTTTAGAGAGATTCTTTTAGAAACTAATTGCAAAATAGGAAGTTAAAGTTTAAAAAAAAGGAGGTGCCTTGACCTGAGTACAAGTAAGTTCTTATGACAGAAATGTGTGATTCAGCATGTTTCTGATTTTGTCAGTCTTGTGGAATGATGAGAAAATGTTTAATACTCAGTAATAGGCTGTATATCCCCTGATGCAGCCTCTTTAAAAATTAGATATCTAGTATGAAATACTCATCTAGGTTGCCTCTGCAGTCAGTTAGAGGAATGGGTAACTCCAGAATGAACTTTCCTGCCTAAAATGGGCACAGTCTCAGTTGCCCTCTAAGGTGCCTGGGTCTCTCCAGTGACTGTGGAGGCAGATTAGATATTTAGTCAAGAGTTGATGTGCTACTTTTAGATGGGAAAAATGATGGCAAATGCATTTCTCCTATTTGTTACCTTTCCTCCTGTGTAGACAAAACATCTGTTTGCAAGCAGAGGATCTCTGGATAAAATCCTGCCTTCAGCACCCTTTTCAATACATTTCAAATGCTTGATATTGAGCAGTGGAATACCACAATAATATTTTGGGATGGTGGCTTTGAACTTGGGTTTTGTGTAAAGGTGCTTACAGCATGATGTGATTGTTGTTTGGCTCAATGAGTCCTCTTTGGGAGTTGTTTACTCCTGAGTTAGTATAAAAAATATATCTTTAAGAAATTTGTATCTCAACATATCATAGTTATCTAGCCTAATTTCACTAAGTGCTATTTAATGGTGTAAGGCAGCTTTGTAGCTGGTCTCAGCCATGTGAAACATGGTACCAGGGTAGCAGGATGTACAGGCAAGTTCTGGTACCAATTTTTACAATCAAGTACAGATTTTTGGCAATTCATAATTCATCTGGTTTTGTTGGAGTCACATATACAAATTTCAGCTGCAAATATGCATATATATTTCTCATTGCTGCTATTAATGAATGTTTTAGGCAGTTTTAATGTTGAATTTTTTCAGACGGGGCTTTAATATGTGTTTAATGTGGTTTTTTTATTCATAATATGTGTTGCAGGTTTGAAGACCCTTCAATGTGGTGATGGGATTTTCAGCACACCTTCAGAACTTTTCCTAGTTTTCAGTTCCACACCTCTGAAGCAAATCATAGCGTCATCCCCAGTGCATGCAGCCATTGTATTCTGTAGAGTTTCTCTCCTTCGTCATAATTGTATATATTCCTTTATTTAAATAAATTATTTGTGCATTCCAAAATATAACATACTAAATGAAAACAAACAACCATGTCATTGGTATAACAAAGCATTGTTTTAAACTATTAAAACTGAATTATAACTTCCCTGTAGTGTGGACAACAATGGTGTCACAGTTATTACAGTAATTACTGTGCAAAGTAAGATAAAGACATAATTTATTGTGGCCTCAAACTCAGCCCAAAACTGTTGAAAATCATTTATCACAGACTTCATATCTTGGGAAAACAGTGTTCTGAGAGGTGACTTTTTCAGAACGGCCATCATTAAAACTTTAGTGCTTACATTGACAAATGTAATAAAATTAAAGGCAATTTTGAAATGCAAAGGAATAGGTCCCTGCTTAATTCTGCTAACTCCTCAAAACTGGTTTGATGCTTGGCTGTAAGCCTGAACTAGTAATTTTAAATGAAACAGATGTAACATCTTTGTTTTGGCAATATGTGAAATAGCAGAAAATAACATCTAAAGTAACTCATAAACCAAGACAAGACTGCAATTATTTGTGCCAGAAAAAAAGGCATCTAACATTGCCTGAGGCCTTGTAAAGGAGCACAGTGATAAATCCCAACCCTTGGGCTTCTTGGCTTCTGAGCCTCTCTCATTTGGGGTTATTAATGGTTTGTACCATAACATCCACAGAACAGGGACAAGGCAAACTATCTCCGGGTTTATCTTTTCTTACTTTTGAATTTTACATGTTTACTCACTAGCCTAATGGGGGTCTTAGACACACTTGAAGTTTTTATTTAAAGTAGGGTAAGAATGGCAGCCCCTTCCCCTTTTTCTTAAGTGGTTCTAGTTCACAGATGTGTATCCTGCTGTATGGTCAGGACCCAGACTGTGCATTTCACAAATGCTGGTCTCTGGTTCCTGATGCACCATTTTTCTTTAGACACTGTGACTAAACAATGCATAATAAACCACATAAAGAAGTTCCAAAGTGGAAAAGAATCAGCGTGTGAAGGTTTAATCTATTTAAATGTCCTTCCCACTGTTCAAATGCTTCCACATGGCTGTTGCCCCTGGGAGAGATGCATCAGTGCAGCTAAGTTCCAGGATTCCATAAATGTGTTTAGGATTCTATAAATGTGTTTGCAGAGTGTTACCAGCTTACCAGGACTGGTCAGCTTTTGTGGTCACACTGCTATCAGCAAAACACAACACAGTTTTCCTCTTCATAAAACACTCCTGTGTTGCTGGAATAGGCAAACTTATCTTTCAGCAGCAACACATTAACTTACAGACGTGGTGATGGTTCTATAGCGCTACATGTGGAATTGTGATGATTAAGAGCAATCTAGAGTCTCAAAAATGATTGGGGCCCCCAGGGTGTGCTAGTTTGAAACCAAAACAGTGGGAAATTCCAAGTCAGAACTGCAATTTAATAGAAAAATTAAGATAAACGCAATAGTACAGAAACCCTGACTTAAACTGAGTCAGAATACGACCTGACGCCCTGTGATGGTAGCAGTCTGATTAAATGGTGCCTACAGTCCTTTTGGAGTGATGGATGTGGTTTTGTTGAAGCAGTGGTCCTGTGGAAAAATCTGATCTTCCTCTGGAGGTCCAGTGGTGGGTATCGAGCTCTTGTCCTCTGGGAATCCAGTGATAGTGCTCCTGTGGTGTTCCAAGCCCCAGATCATATCCTGGTAGGAGTGCTTGGTTCCTCCTCCTGTGTGGGGCATCTCAGAATGAGATGATCTAATTCCATGAGACATGCTGGGAGATCTTGATGGCCCATTAGCAGGAGATAGCCCTCGGAGGGAGTTCTCAGGGATGAGCCATGGATGAGATAAAGAACACTGCCCCATCTATTTTAACAACTTATGAAGATGGTCACAGACCACATACTTTGGTTACACTTTTTCATTGTAACCCAAGACACAGGGTAAACCCTTGCTACCCACGGCTGTCGGCAATAATCTTCAGAGGGACTTCAGGATGACCCCCAGTTGCTGGAGTGAGCAGGTGTTCTTCGACCTCAGGCCAGGATCTGCTACAGCAGGTTACACAGAGTACTGTGCTTTGAGTAATTATTAAAATGAAAATTGAAAGTTACTGAGGTATATGATACACAATGTCTTTAATTTCTGCTAATTTTTAGTATTTCTCTATATACACTAATGACCATGTAAATTGCAGTATCAGTAGTGATAAAAATGATAAACTAATCTTATGTTGCTTGTGCTGTCATTACAAATGTACCTTAGGGGAGAAAAGGAGAGTTAAAGAATTAGCACACACTAAACACTTGTGCTGAGTTGTTCCACTCAATTACCTGAGTTCTCCTGAATGCTGAGAACACTCATCTGTATAGAAAAGCTATTACCTGATGAGCTCTCAAAGACAGAAGCAAGGCAAAGCATTCACACAATATTTATTTATCCACTCTGCAATATTATGTTATAAAATCTTCCTCTGTTCTCTGGGGCAGACACAATATTGCCATAGAATTCCAGTGTGCTTAGTTAGCTTCCTTGTGTACTTCATATACCACTCTTGACAGGCCAGGACACTGAAAATACTGTATCAGCTCTACAAATCAGAGGATAGACTTAAAAAATGAGCTGTGAAATGAAGATAAATACCAGTTTTCTTTGGCGTGACTCCTGCATTTTGACTTCAGGGTTAAGTTTTTCATCTTTTTCTCTCTAAACATGAGAAACAGTGCCTTGTTTCTAAAACAAAGGCTGAAATTTATGTTAGAATCTGAGGAAGCGCCAGGAAAAACAAGGAGTAATAACCATGAAAGTAGGTATTAATATTTTCTCCTTTATTTATTGCGGGTTTGAAATCATGAGAAATGTACGTAAATAGATGTCAAACATTTAAAAGACTGTCCACCTTTATCTTTGGCAATTTCTGTGAAATACATCACAGTTATGGCCAACTTTGTTTTAACCAAAGAAGAGATCTAGATGATCTCACCTATCTTGTCTTCCAGGACAGGAATTTCTCTCTGTCTTCTTCTCTCTCCATCCCTACAAACCTAGCCCACTGCACTACTTTCAGCCCTGAAATTCTCTGTGCCAAAAGACCCTCCCAGAGGGTCATGGTGCTCCAGCGTGGGCAGTGCTGCCCAAACATGGCATTGTGTTGGGGTAAGGTGGGATTTACCTGGTAGCTGGCAAATGAGTATCAAGTTTCAGGTACAGCATCAAGTGTTTTCCATGGTGGTTTTTGCCACCTTCTGGTGCTCTGCTGGCCCCTCACCTTGGTGCTTAGGGTGTGGTGCCCAAGAGCACCTGGCATATGTGGAAAGGGTATTTTAAAGCTGAACTGACCATTGCTCCGTGTTTCCCATGGGATTACATGTCTTGCCTGGCCACATGACCTTCAGGTGTGCCTGTGTAAATCCAATACCAGACCTTTTTTCCCATTGCCACCCTTGTGTTATCACCATTAGCCACTAAAAGTCAACAAATATTAAAAAAAAAAATCAGCAGAATCAATCATAAAATCATAGAGTACCAGGTTGGAAGGGAACTTCAAGGATCACCTGATCAAACATTTCTTGGCAAAAGCATGCTCTAGACAAAATGGTCCAGCAGCCTGTCCAGCTGAATCTCATAAATGTCCAACACTGGGGAATCCCCCACTTCCCTGTGGAGATTCTTCTCCTTGTAAAAAAAGAGTGGCTGATTGTTATTTTGAAAATTTCTCCTCTTGTGTCCAATCAGAATCTCCCCAAGAGTAACTTGTACCCATTATCCTTTGCCCCTTTCTTGAGGCTGCTTGTAAAAAGGGAGTCTCCCTCTTAGCAGCCGCACTTTAAATACTGCAACATAGTGATAAGGACCTCCAAAGCTGCCTTTTCTCAAGGGTGACCCAACCCTTTTGTCTCAGCCTTTCCTCATATGTCAGGTTGCCCAGTCATTTGATCATCTTTGTGGCCCTTCTCTGGACCGCTCCAGCCTGTCAACATCTTTTCTTGTACAGCAGGGACCAGAATTCAACACACTATACCAGCTGTGACAAGCACCTAATTCAGTAATGGAAACAAAAAGTTTCCAGATGGATTTCAGTGAAGGTAGAAAACTAAATGCAAACTAAACATAATATAACATACAGTAATGAAAAAAAAGGTACTCTTGCTTTGTTTTGGTGGGTTAGTACCCCAAGTAAGAAAGTGCTACTGAGTGGAAATTGCCTAACTAATGCAGTAATTCATATCAGGTCAGCATATTTTATTTATCTGGCTGCATTGTTATCAGTCATTTATTTATCTGTATTACAGCAGCACCTGGAGACTCCAGATATGGGGGTCATTGTGCTCCAGCCTGTAAGATCATAATAAAAAAAAATAAATCCAGACTACAGAGATATTCCATCTACGTGCAAAGAGAGAAAGTGGGAGGAAACTTGGGCTCACAAATAAAATGATTAGTAAGTTATAGTGGTCCCACTGCACCTGCAGCCTTGCCCTTGTAGACTCTTGGATTACAGCAATTAAGAATGTGCTATAAAACCAGTAGTGCAACATTATCTTGTTTCCAGTTAATATGTGTGTTTGCTAAGCTCTCCCTTATCTAAGTTATTTGCTTTTCTCTAATGACCCAGTCTTTGCCAGGCCCAGAGACTTTCCAAGCTGTATTTAGCTACAAGCAGCTCCCACCTGCCTGTAATGAACACTCAGCTCAGAAGATTTCAGACTTCTTTCTTTATCTCATTTTCCTGTGCATTCAATAGAAGGTCCTGGGCTGTGGGCTGCCAAGTGCATGTCTCAAGGTGTGTAAGTTCTATGGAAATGTGTCTGGAGTCATACCACCTTTGAAGAAGCAGAATTGATGGGAGCAGGAGAGCATGAGGTGCCCTTGCTGACAGAGCTGATGGTGGCTAAAACTGAACACAACTATAACAGGTTTCCCACAGTAACTTTCCCAGTAAGCTGTAGATTGGCAGCCTCTCCCAGAGGTACAAGAGTGTGAAATGCTCTTCATCAAATAAATATGTTTGTATCAATTAAGAATGAGGCTTTAGACTAAATAGGTGTGCTAAATAGGTGACAGGCTATTAGAATATAAATATATTAGAATATAAAGAATAGATCTTTCTTACTAGTTTTTTCCACAAGTTTTTATGTTGTGTTTTCATAGAATCATAGAATGGTTTAAGTTGGAAGGGAACTTAAAAATCACCTAGTTCCAACCCCCCTGCCATAAGAAGAGACACCTCCCACTAGAGCAGGTAGCTCAGAACCCCATTAAGCCTGGCCTTGAACACTGGCAGGAATGGGTCTTCCACAACTTCTCTGGGCAATCTGTTCCAGTGCCTCACCACCCTCACAGTAAAGAATTTCTTCCCATTTTCAAGCTTTCTTTCCTTTGAAAAGCATCCTTTTATGTTCTGTTCTTGTTTCACCTTCTTTTATATGGAAGAAAAGGATTGCAATTTGAAGTTATTCTGCATTTATGATGCAGACTATTCTGCCAGGGATGATTTTCTTGACTATACCCATTCATTCACTCTGCCATGTTTCTGATGATTACTCTGGTTCAGCTGTCACCCCCACTGAAGTCAGCTGAAAATGCTGTTTTTCCACACACCTTTTTCCAAATCCTGTTTCATCAGTAGTGGCAAAGATTTATGCTTTTAAACAACTCCTCCACTACTTGTTCAGTTGCATTATAAGCCTTGAAAGTGGATTCTAATTAAGTCACCTAAACCAGGAAATAAATTTTATCAATTGAATATTAATAGTTCAGAGGTTGAAACACATTTTGTTATGGTCAGCTTTTTCTAAGAAGCTGGAATTAAAGTTAAATAATCAGATCAATCAGAAATATTGACTTGCATTCACTTTTGAAACATTTAAACTTTGACATCAATTGTTTGCTTCAGCAGCCGTTTCAAATCAGCAATCAGAAAATTATTGACGTGGAGTTTTGTGTTGCTACATCACAAAAGGCCTTAACTTAAATCTGCCTTTAAAAGATGAAATGCATTTAGAGCTGCTTAAAATCACATCTTAAATTGGCTGCCTTATCTGTCTTAGCCAGCAGTGCATGTAACATTTCTCCACAGGCAAACTGACGGTGGTGCCCAGGCCCACCGCGGCTCGGCGCACGTCAGAGCGTCTGCGCTTCAGTGCTCGTCGTGACTGTCACAACAGCCTGAGAGGATTAAAATATATTTCCTGCTCTGTGAGTCAGACCTGGGAATTAATAATAAGCTCCATTTAAGAGGGAAGAAATAATTTTTCATTTGATATATCAGGTCTGATTTACCATCCCCTTTAAAAAAACCAACAAGCCCAACCCTCCTGAAAATCACCTGCGACAAAAAAGAGGTTCAGCCTAAAGTTCTGTCAAGGAAATGGGCTGAGACAATATGCTGCCATATTTAAATTTTCTTAAGCATGTTTCTTTTCCTTACTCCAAGTACTCAGTTTATTGATATCACCATGTCATCCTCCTCTCTCCTTAGACTGATAACACTCTTTTTGTCCTCGATAGCATTTCATAAAAAACCTACCCCAAACTTCAAAGCTTTCAAAGGGACGTTGGCTGTCCCCAGGCCAAGTTGTACAGAGAAATGTCTGCTACCCTACAGCACAACAACCAAATGTGCAAAATTACAAGCTCTTCCTATTCAAGTGCACCTGAGGGTCTACAGGTATATTTCTAGTTTAAAATGTAGTTAAGGCATCTTAGATTGATGTTTCTCATTTCTTCACCAGCTGGATAGCTATTATCCAAGCAACTCTGGCTTACAGGCATTGACTGCATTTATCCAGCACTCTGCTGTCCCTGCTCAACACGCCTGCCAACAAGAAAGCAGTTTTCATATGGAAAAATATGTATTTCTCTTTCACATTTTTACCTCTTTTAATGTTTCTTAGAAATAAGGGGGGTTGGTTTTGCCAGCCACATAGGTTTCTGTGCTAAAGCCATGTTATTTTAAACTCAAAGTACCTTAATCTACATAAAGTGCAATAGAGTAAGCTTTTCCCTGGTGCTATAACCCCTTCTCCAAGCTGTTCCTCTTCCTTGAGAGCTCTGCTCAGACATCTCTGTCAAAGTTGCAGTGTTTTGACAATTCCCATTAGGTAATCTAATTATATAATGTGAGGAAAAGCAAAATCAGATAGAAAATTGTCACTTGGAAATATCAGAAATTAATAAATTTACATTGAATTAAACCACATTGATTTTTAAAAGTAGTTTAGAAGATTCTAGCATAAATCTTGGGTGAATGGTGATCTGTGTGTATATCAAGCAGCAATTAGGAATTTGTATTTTCCTCTTTTCACTATGGTGAGATAAGGTGAATGCTGGGTTGTGATGGCTGCCAGAATCAGCAGAGAATCAGCCTGCTTTCTGGCTGGATCAATGTAAGGTGAGCACCTCACTGTTTTGGCAAGATTTTGGGTTAATCTCCCTGCGGGAATTGCACTTTTCAGGCACTGCAAAGGTACAGGGATAACTTTGATTAATGCGGATTGCTAGCAACTTTGAAATTCAGAGTGAAGACTGTGTTGGGGGCCAGCAAAGGTGCTCTGAGCTTTAATGCAGCACATGGCCCATCTCTGCCAGCAGCTGCGCTGGCCATGGAAACCTCGTGAGCAGAACCCCTCTGGAGATTAGAGACAGCTAAAAAATTATTCTAGGGAATTATTATGTCCTGTGATTTTTGGGGAACACACATTTTTTTGGCTATGTAAACTCAAAGGGGGAATATTTCATTGAACGAGAGTCAGCAATTATCAGAGATGAAGTGAGACTAAATGTGAACTTGGGTTTCATCCTCAATGGGCTGCCAAGTCACTGGCAGGGACAGCTCAGGCATCACACCCCTTCCCTGCCCCTTTTCTCTTCTTCTTTGTCCTTCCCTGAACTTTGATTTGGGCACCAGTGCCCACATAACACCTGCATCTATGTTCATCTGGATTTATGAAAATCATGGGAACAGAAGAACATCACCAGTTAATTAGTTGTTTCATTTTCCTTTCTCAGCAGGGATATTTCTAGCTGCATGTGAAGGAAACAGAAACATGCCTGGATGCTCAGGCAGGAGAGGCTTGCAAAAAGACCTGATCTGCTACT
>VZSU01002124.1:0-17597 GCA_013398715.1 Nesospiza acunhae | reverse complement strand
CCACTTCCTTCCGCCTCTTCCTTCCTTCCGCCACTTCCTTCCTTCCTCCCTCCCTCCCTCCCTCCCTTCCTTCCGCCACTTCCTCCCGCCACTTCCTTCCTTCCTTCCTTCTCTCTCTTCAATTCCTTTTTATATGCTTCAGCTTTAAATAATTGAGTATCTGGGGTTTTTTGGGGGAGAGGGGGAGACAAAGAGGATATTCATAATAAATAGGAAAAAGTATTAATCACATTATTCTAGGAAGTCAGGCCATAGATCTTAATATCTTCAAATATCATTTAATCACTTTGATCCCTTCTCCCTGAAGGGAATCTGATTACCAACCCCTTAGCAGCATCCTAGGGCTGCACAGTTGTTTTTTTTTTTTGTCAGTCTCTATATGGTTAACCTCTTTGTCATATTATATGTCATAAAAATATCCTTTCTGCCTTACTTAACTTTGATATGCCACAGAGCCATGTAACTATAGCTATCTTTAGATCATTGTCTAATCTTAGTATTTTAAATTGAGTTACTATGTCTAATCAGTTCTTCCCAGAAGTGCCTTAACTAAAGCCACTGAAGAGTTCATTAAGAGATCCATCTGACTTGAGATTTGCCTCCTGCAGCCTCCCCTCAACCCCAAAATTACTAAGAGTATTTTGAAAGAGATGGGTGATGACAGCCTTCTCCCCATCCCTGTCTGGAGAGCGAGGCAGAGCCCAAGGTGTGGCAGAGCCTGGGCAATGGAGGGGCTGTGTGCAGGAACTGAGGGGCTGCTGAGCTCCAGGAGCTCAGGAGAGGAGAAGCTGGCAGCATCAGGGACCTATGGTGTGGATGTGATGGCTGTCAGGGACAGTCAGCTCCACTTACAGACTTTGTCACCAAACTCCTGGGACCTTACTTGGATGCAAAGTAGACATGCAGGCAGTGAGCTCTGGGCTGGGAGGTACACATGTCCATGGTAGCCGTGCTCCCCACGATGATCTGAACCCATACACCTCCCAGGCAGCTCAGCACAGGCTGCTGGAGCCCATCCCATGAGCTGCTGCCTTCTCTGATCTTGGCTGCCACTGGCTGCTGTGGCTTGTCCCCTCTGCTCTCATCTGCCCCTCTGAAGATCCTGTGCCCAGTTGTGACCCTGTCCCCTCTCCTTCTGAGAGCCCCCCAGAGCCATGCAGCACCACCAGGTGTGCCCTGTCCCCATCCAGCAAGGACTCAGGGAGTGCTCCAAGGATGGAGGCTGCTGTCTGTGCAGCAGGCACCCTCTGCAAGGGGCAGGTCACCTCCCCAGGACATGGCCTGGAGGACAAGGTGCCAGGGAAAGATCAGAAGGAGAAACTGGAGCCCTCCAGGAGACAGAGGAGTCTGGAGCAGAAGAAACTTCCCCTGGCTTCACAGTGAGTAGAGCTGCTGCCTGCTGCTCTGTAGCTCTGGGCAGCTCTGGCAGAGGGGGATGGTCCCAGTGCACAGGCCCTGTCCTGAAACCAGCTCAGGCACTATAGGTGAGATCTTGGTTGAGTTCAATGTGCTGACCAGGACAGCAGAGGTACTTAGGAAAGTGTAGGTACACAGTTTGTGGTAATTGGGAGTGGGGCTGCAGCTGAGCCTCATCCCTAATGGTCTACAGCTGTGAGAAGCAGGTGAGCAGCATGAAAAGCAATGAGCCATGGAGTGCCCAGGGGCACTGACCCATCACAAGAGGGAACAGAAGGCACACAGGCGCAATGCATGAGCATGAGGGGTATAAAAGGTTGAGTTAAAGAACAAGAGGGGCAGCTGCTTGCAGCCTTCTGAAGTGATGTGTTGTTGCTCTCTATGGGCAGACACTGGAAGCCCTCTCATGTGATATGGTGTTACTCTGTATGGGTTGAAGCTTTCTGAAATTGTATGATGATACTCTGTGTATCGTGGCCATCTCAGCTACAATATTTGCTGTGACAAGAAAACCCTCTGCATCCTCTGTGCCATGGCTTTTCCCCAAGCTACTGCATCCTCCCCTTCCCTTCCTTGCCCTCACTGTGACCAGACCACTGCTTCATCCATGGCAATCACTCCTGGCTCAGGTCCAGCCTTAGGGCCCTCTTAGAACAACTCCACACCTGTGACCTGTGAGTTCCTGCAGCCCCGTGGGGTTTGTGGTGCACACCTGGTGCTCTGCAGCACACATGGTCTGCACACACAAACACACACACACACACACACACACAGAGGTGTGCATATGAGCGCGCTTTGCTCCTGGCTAGACAGCTGATGGAGCGTTCTCTGTGCCTGCTGGATGCAGAGGAGCAGAAAATAGCACATTGCTCCATCATTCCAGCTTTAGAGAGGCAATTATGTCAATCCTGGTGAGTACCTACTGTGTCATTAACCATCCTAAGCTTTGTTTTGGTGTTCTTTTTCAAGGGACATCTAATTAGGAGTAACGAACTTTTACACCAGACAAAGTTCATCAATTTGTAAACATTTCTGATTGGAGTATGTAGTGCTTTATGAAATACTGGTAATTAAGTGTAGATAATAATCCCTCCAGCCTTTCAGAACAATCAAGCAAAATGTTAATTAAACAATCAGTGTCCTCCATGTAGAAAAAAAGGAGTTCAGGTCATGATAATTAATAATCTTTTCCTCTATTCCCCAAGCAGTTTTTATGACTGTGGTCTGTGAATATTAAAATTAATCTGGTGATGAGAGGCCAGATGGCTAAGGGGGTTGAAAATGGCATGTGTTGCTTTTCACTTGAGGATTATGTGCTTCATTCAGATGTTGCTGCTTTTGATGGCTGTTGAATTGCCTAAATGAAATGAGTTGGTGAACCACAAAATTACCCCAGAACAGGCCATAATTTGCACCACTGAGGAAGAATTCCTAAGGCTGAGAAGTATTTAAAGAGGTTTACGGCTGGTTACATGTGGCATTAATTAATTATCCTAGACACCAGCTTATTTATTTTGGGATATATAAATAAAAATATATATAAATAAAAATATTATTTAGGAGATCTATTATATGAGGAATAAGTACACTATTCCTAAGAAAATATAGTAATTGGAATATTTATATTATGCCTATTTTTCTAATGATTTCCAAATTATTCATAATAATTTTAGATTAATCATTTTAGTTATTTCAAATTATTCCCATTATTTTAGGAATAATAACAATCCTGATTTCCGAGTTGGACCAATCTGGTGAAAAGACTTCACTGACTCCTGTGAATTTTGGATCAAGCCTTTAGAAAGCGCTATGATTTACACAGATTATGAATGTTTGTTTGTTTCTTAACCGACAAAACATATCAAATCCATTGCCTTTTACAGGAATTAGATGTATTTGTGGAGGTATTGCTCTGTTTGTGATCTCCTTGTCTTCTGGGAGCTTCAGTTTCTAATGCAGAGTCCTTGGTACTTCGTAGGGAAAACATGTTTTAAAAAGTAGGAATAAAAATGAAATAAACCACTCTCATGCAAACATTGTCAAAGCTGTGCTTTGCAAAATGGGGGACAGGGCAGTGCAGCAATTTTATGCCCAGGCTGAGCCCCTTTATTATTGAAGAGAGTAAGATAACTCCAATTCCATTTTATCTTCTTGTTGCACTCCTAGCTTTGTAAGCATCCCTGCAACTAAGGCATCTTGTGCTTTATTGAAAATTCTGGGAAGGCTCTTTTGTGCTGCAAATTAACTTGAATGCTCATTCCATCATTTTGTTTGTTTGTTTGGGTTTTTTGCTTTTGTTACACTTCAAGCCTATGCTCTGAACGTGTTTTGGGTGAAACTCAAGGTTCCTTATTCCATACTCCCACTGTAACGACACATTGGAACAATTCCTTGGCCCTTTGCTGAGTATTTGCACTACTGAGTGGGTCATACTGCATCTAAAGGGACACTGGGGTAAGCCCTTCCACTGTCATTACAGGATCCCTTTCCAAAGAGCTGTGCAAGGAAAAGCCTTTGAGAAGCATCACTTTTCCTTGTCCTTTCTAGCCTGAATCTTTCTGTGATAAGGAGCATGGTTATGAAAAAAAAAAAAAAAAAAAAAAAAAAGGAGAAAAACTAAAGAAAACTGCTTTTTGTGGAAATAAAAAATGACTATCAGAGACTGGAAAAGCTGTGTTTTCCTATTTGTAATACCACCATGCTCCTATCACTTGGAAAAGCTTTACAGGTTGATACTCACAAGGTGTAATTAAGAAGTTAAACGAGTTGCTTCAATAAAGAGCACCATCACTGAAAGCTCTTTTCACTTAAAGACCAACTCCTAATTTGGATCTGCCTGTCTCTTCCTTGGTCACATGGTGGTCAAAGATCTGATGATCAGGAAAGTGATTCCTGACCTCTGACTCTGGAAACTGCAATTGCCCCCCCATAAAAGGGAGATGAGGGTGTTTTTCTCTATATCACAGAGTTTTTGTGAGAGTTGACATTTGTGAGGCATATGAGTGCCTCAGGTCATTCTGTATTGAATATATGATTCTCTACTTAAGCCATGACATTTATATATAAATTTATTGATGTAGTACTACTTCTTTTCTCCCAGGGTTGATTTTTGAAATCATAGAATCCTAGAATGGTTAGGGTTGGAAGGGTTCTTAAAGATCTCATCTACTTCCAACACCCCCTGCCAAGGGCAGGGATATCACACACTAGACCAGATTGCTCAGATTTTATATATTTAATATGGCAATCCTTCATACAAAATAATACATCTATAAATTCTATAATTCTGCTTTGACTGTTTTGTTTCTTCTTCCTGTCTGGGCACAGAGCCAGCACTGCACAGTACATTGAAGATTTTATAAAATGTTTTACCTGGTGCTTGGTCACAGGACTGTCTCATTTTCTTCTTGAAAAATATCCAGTCAACACAAATGCTAATTTTCTCAACAGGATTTCAAATGCACATGTAATTTTTGCATCTTTGTATAGTATGTAAAGTCTGTAATTTCTCAGGCTCTGCTACTGATGATGTCTGATGAATGCTGAGCACTTGTTATCCCTTACATGGGGCTCTGCCTAGTCAGCAATGACAGCTGATCCAATGGCTGCTGTAAAAGGCTCACCTTGTCCTGGGGAGACAAGCCTTCAGGACAAACACAACTTTGGGTGCCAATTTCTGCCCTCTAGCAGGTGGCCAGTGCTCAAAGGCTGGCCTTCTTTACTCCTTAAAATTCAGGTGGTTTTGGTCACTCCAAAAAAGGGTAACAATCCCCTTGAGTCTTGCACACACAACTGTGCGCTGGTTGAGGGATCTCCCAGCTCAGTCCAGAAGCTGAATCTGGCTACAAGAATCAATCCTGCCAGTGAAGGTTTTATAACTAATTCAAATACTTTAAACCAGGAAGAAATTTGGAGGCAACCAGCCTATTCACTGGCAATTTCCACAGAGAAAAATACCTCAGAAGAAAGGAATTTCCAGTATTGGCTTAAGCAGCTCCACTTTTAAGGGATAAACCAGAGCTATATTCCTGCTTGCTGTGAGATATATATGCCTTCAGTAACAATCACTAAAGACCAGGTTATTTTTCTGTTGTTTTCACGCTATCCATAAAGCTGGCTTTGTTCCTACCTCTCATCATCTGTTTGTGAGTACATAAAGCAGAGTGTGCCTGGTGCTGTTTAATGTATGGAGAGGTAGTTCTTAGACATTTACATACAATAAAAGCATTTTCCCCCCTATTTTCTTCTGCTACACTTCTGATTCTATTGTCAGTAGAATGTTCTCAGGATTCTTCAGCCTTCAAGGATACGATTTCTTTTGCAATGGCCTTTATGAGAGTAACTTCACAGCTCAGCCAGTTTTAAGGGTTAAATTCTTTTCAAGCACTGATGGACAGAATTTCTTTCAAGATGTCTTATAATAGCCAAATCACTTCAAAGAACTCGTCATGGGACTACAGAAGTCAGAGGTTATTGGATGTCTTTCAATTCATGCTATGGAAATGCTCATCTCTGATGAAAGCCAGAACTAACTTTTAAAGTCAGCACAGAAACGCAGAGCTATCCATGATCCTGTAGTGCAGCCTGTTTTCTTCCCACAGCTATGGGCAGCAGTAGGAGATATGAAGTCTCCCTGAAAGAGACCATGGTTATGTTTAACCACCTGTGGTCTTTGCTCCTGGCAATTACAGCCATTAATCCTAAAATGACACCAAATACTTGGATGCCTCCAGGGAATGGATTTTTCTCTTCTTACACTGCTACTAGAGTTCTGTCTGATCACAATCAAGGCCACACTGATCAGTCTTGTTCCCACTGACACTAGCAATGACGCAGCATGTGCAAGGTTCCCTTCCCAAACCTTCTACCAGGTTTCCTGCAGGCTCTGTTTCTGCTCCCAGTACCCTGAGCACCTCTGTTGCTCTGCAGGGGGCTCTGTGCCAGGTTTCATGGCTGGCACTGATGGGGCAATCCTACTCAGGCCTGGAAGGCTGGAAATGCACAAAACACCTGAATCTGAAGGCGTTGCTGGGTTTCTTGACATCTTCTTCCCAAGCACTAAGAGGAATTCAGAATCACACCTGTGTGTTGTGGTGAAGAGTCTAGAGGGTAAGTCAAACAAAGAGCAGCTCAGGGAGCTGTGGGTGTTCAGTCTGGAGAAAAGAAGGATCAGGGGAGACCTTATTGCTCTCTACAAAAGCCTGAAAGGAGGCTGTAGCTGGCTGGGGATCAGCCAGTTCTCCAAGCAACCAGTGACAGGGGAAGAGGACATGGCCTCAGGCAGTGCCAGGGGAGAGGCAGGTTGGACATCAGGAAGAATTTCTTCAAGGAAAGAGTTGTTAAACTCTGGAATTGTCTGGCCAAGGGGGTAGTGGCATCACCATCCTTGGAAGCGTTCAAGAAATAACTTGCATGTGGCATTTAGTGACAAGTCTACTTGAGAAGATGGTGATTGGTCAAAGGTTGGACTTGATAGTCTTGGAGGCCCTTTCCACCCTGACTGATTCTGTGACTCTGTGAAATACTGTAGATATGTCCTTGGTTTCAGTCTATGCTGGCAAACAGAGCAGCATCCAGGGGAGAGATGATGTAAGGAAGACTTCTATCTAATCATCCTCTTTTGCTGGCTCCCCAAAGAGAAAAAAACAGAAACTATGGATTTTCACCTTAATCTTACTTTTATCCTACATGCATTCCCCTTGGGAGAAGTATGTTCCCTTCCATTCAGAAAGATGCTCCACCATTTCATAGAGCTGGATTTTACTCCCCATTGCCAGAGGCTGGCTAAATTAGTCCTTCTATCTTTCTTGCCCTGAAATCAATCTATCATCTGGTCTATTTAGTCTCAGCAATTTCTCTCAGATGAGCCTGGTTTGACTGAAAGGGAATTTTGTGCAGGCCTTCACTCCAATAAAAATCATCTCCTTGCACCTCAGAGAAAAAGAGTGAAGTTTTATAATAGTGGTTATTTTTAATGCCGGAACAGAATGAAGGGTACTAATGCCTAGTGGACTTAGAACCATGAATCTTCTTGCTGGCTCAGCTCAGAATTGACATTATCTCTGTTTTCCTGACCATTTGGGGAAATTTTTATCTCTTGGCTTTCAAAATGCCTGCTACCATTTACCTATCCAGGCATCTTATCAGAAATAATCTTTATTTCAAAGTGGTCTATTGTCACAGACATCTCTTTGTGAAAAATCCTTTCTTTAGGATTTTCCTTCTGAGAAACTGTGGCCTCAGAGATAGACGTAACAATAGGTTATCTGCTGCTGTGGAATGCAACAGGTCTGTCTGGATTGGCCCATCTGAGATGTTTAGAGCTAGTGGCCAATCCAGGACTGAGCTCTCTGGGAGACAGTCCGAGAGAGCAAGGTTTGTTATCATTCTTGTCTTTACTTTCTATTCTTAGGTAGCTAGCAGCTTCTGGAACCTTTCCTTTCTTTTTAGTATAGTATAATATATGTATATATCATAAAATAATAAATCAAACCTTCTGATAATGGAGTCAAAGATCTCCTCTCTTCCTTCACTCAAGAACCCCTGTGACCAGAACCACAGTCTATCAAATTTATCTCTTTCATACTCTGCTGTGACTCTTCTCAGAAGTGCACAGGGACAGGACAGGAGGACAGGGACACATGCTTGCAGCAAGAAATATTTCCTTTGGATAATAGGAAGAAAACATTTTCTCATGAGGATAGCCAAGCTCTGGAACAAGCTACCCAAAGAGACTGTGAAATCATTTCTGGAGATATTCAAAGTGTGACTGGACAAGGTTTTGAGAGGTTTCATCTAAGATGTTCTTGCTTCAAGTGGAGGGTTAATCCAATGACCTGTGGAAATCCCATTCAAAAGTAATCACTTGTTTATGACTCATATCCTCCTTACCCTCTCCTGAAATCCCTAGGAGAGCATTGGTGCCTCCCTTCCATGAGTCAGGCATGCAGGTCTTTGCTGCATGTTGTCCTCTTAGCTAGCACTAGAGGTCCTTTCTAGGGCTGTGAAAAACCAAAGTGAGCCCCTATATGGCAACCCACTTCAGATGACCTTAAGTTTTGTTAACTGCTAAATTATCTGGAAGAGACTATCAAGAGTGTTCTGCTAAATCAGCTACATCTTACCTAGTAACTGATTAATTGGTGTAAAAATTACATGGCAATTTCCTAAAAAATTAGGAAGTATTCCTGGAAGGTCACATCACTCTAAGGACCTTCCCTTTTTTGTCCACAAACACCTATACTATGAACAGTCTGAAAAATGCCACCAGGAAGGCCATGAAGGCTCTATTACAGAGATATAATATCAGTTCCTGATTTACAGAATATTGCTGATACTTCCTCATCCACCTGAGGTGTTTCAAAGTGAGAAATCTTTTTCCTCTTTGTCATTTAATCCCATATATCAAGAAGTGATAACAAACCAATTGCACTCAGCAGTATTACTGTGTTCTTAAGCAAGTGGAGTACATACCAATGTGTTAAATGTAAGGCAAAAGTATCAATCTTTCCTGGGTACCCACCACCAAAACAGTAACTGTTCAATTTATTTCCAAAAACTAGAATCACCACAGCCTTGAAAACATATTAGATCTTTTCTTCATGAGACAAATATGATCTGTACCATGGTCTCTTTGAGTTCTTATTGATACTTTCTTGGGAGATGGGATTTGAAACATAATTAGATTGTGAGATACTGCAAGATTGTACAAAAGCACTTTTCTAAAAAAAAAAAAAAGATTATTTTTACTTTTCTCTGTGGACAGCTAGAAAACATAACAGCCTGATTTTGCAGTTTTTATTGTGCTACTCTAATTTTTTTCCTGGTGGGTACTGGAAAAAAAAAAACACACCACATTTCCAAATCATTATTTTCAGAGTTGTTGTATTGCTAGCAATGAAACAGTCAGTGCTAACTCTGCCAGCATCTTCTCGACAATAAATGCCATTTGAAATGATTATATGAGCTAGAGAGGTTGGAATAGGTGCTTTGCTTCAGTTGCCTTTCTCCCTGAATGCTGCTTTATGCATGTAGATAAAATGTGCTTAGGCTTTGGCTAATGTGGCACTTTCTGCACGGGCTGAAGCATGACCTTCCGTCCCTTCCCAGGGTGTTAGATGGCACCAAGCAAGGTAAAATAAGAGCCTGACTTTTTCCTGTATCTTTTGGGGGTCAGAGGGCATTGTCAAAAGGAGCTGTAGGCTTCAAAATTAATTTGTTACTTCAGCTCAACCCCCAGGCAGCTGCAGTGCCCTTGCACTGTTGAAATGTTGAAGATTCTTAGCCTGGAATTTGGATGGCCACAAGGTGACAGGTAACAAGAGGAATGAGTTTTTCCTGAGTGAATATAACCTACATTTTAATACATGGCATCAATTCTTGAAGTATTTTGCTAAATCAGTCACATGCTATGAGGCAATACTGCATAGAGAAGAAGAGGAAAATCCATTTAGAAAGCACATAATGAGGTAAGATTTCTGGTGGTGTACATTGCTGAGGAATGGAAAATCATCGTGCTATAAAACATTCATGAGAAACGCGAATGATAAGGTTCTTGTTCAAAACTGTAAAATCAGTGTTTCTATTCTCAACTCTATTTTTGGAAGTTGTTCCTTATTCCTGAAAAATTGCTTTGTGCTGGAAGATAGGAATAAAGATGGTAACCCTGGAGAAATGTTGTCTTATTCTTCTGGGTTTGGTTCCTGTTGGAAAAAGTTAGGAATTTTTTAGTAGAAGATCCATTTGGCCAAATAATAACTGCTCAATTTCTGATTATATTTACATGCTACCCAACCATCTACCAGCAGGAGATTATATTTAGGAAGAAATATGTTTACGAGAATCACCCATCAGGATACAATGGTCAGTGTCAGTCTCCATCATGGAATCACCATCCCTGAAAATGTTCAAAAAACGAGTAGTGGCACTTGGCAATATGGTTTAGTAAGCATGGTGGTATTTGGTTGGAGGTTGGACTTGATTATCTTAGAGATCTTTTCCAACCTCAATGACTCTATGATTCTTCTCTGCTGCTCCAGCTTTAGAAGCCAGAGGCCATTTGAGTCTCAACAGCATCTGGTTTGATCCACCCTGGGATTTGGATATCTGTGGCTCTTCATGGCAATCGGTTGGGAGGATGCTGGTGGCACTCTGGGGAGGATCTTGGGGAAAGCCAGGTGGAAGGAGATGACTCTGCAGTCCGGTGGACAGAGTCTGCAGAGCCTCCACCAGTTCTGAAAATGAAGAAAAGGTACTCAAGGTCATTTAGGACCAGATTTTTCTCCTTAAACCATTTAGGCATCTTAATGTGGGAAATCAGGCTCAAACACCCTCATGATAAGCTCTCCAGATGCCTGTCTGCAACATTAGTTTGCAAAGTACCTGGAAAATCAGGCCCCTTGGCAGAACTGAACAAAGCCTAAGCAAGTTTCTGATTTAGGACATGAATGTTGTGATGGGAGCCAGGTGCATCACTGTCTCTCTGAGACAGTGCCTCCTCTGGCATCAGAAACCATTTGGCCTTATTGAGAAGTGTGTGGCCTGAACCCCCACATTTCCTTCTATTTTTTGTATTGCAGAAAATTGTGTTTCTAACACAAGGGAGCTTGAGAGTGTGTGTCAGCCCCATCCTGATGACCAGGAGCTGATAGAGCTGCCGTGAGGGATGAAGGTGTCTCACAGAGTTGATGCAGCTGAAGATCTGAGGGTGAGTGATACAGATGCCATTTCTGAGCCTGTCCCAGTGGCAGCATTGAAGAAATCTGTGTACATTCTTTACCTTGGCAGGTCACTTCCATTTATTCTCATAAAAGTCTATTGTGCAGATATTAATATCTGCAGCTCTCCTTAATTTTTGCTGTTGTGATGTGCTTTTATTACATTAGAATGACCTGAAATTGTATCCTAGTCTCATAGATCCTATTTTCACAGCTTGCACTGTAGGTTTAATTTCACAGTTTTTAGTTTCCCAGCTTAAAAATATGAACAACTTATGAGCAAAATTAACAGTTTATTAAAAATATCACTCACTGCAAAAGTCTTAAGGGTAATTCACAGCTCTATAAAAGGTCGTGGTATAAATAATTGCTTGATGAATATGGACCATGTCTGTTTGTCATTAAACACCAGCAGAGAGCTAATGCACTCTAATAGTCCTGCTAACTGTTATCTGACAGGCGTAGAAACCACAACCAAATGCAACAATTATGCTGAACAATTGCTTCTTACTCCTCTTTCTTTACACAAAAGGTAAAATAATGACATATGCTGTTGTCTTCACCCATCAGCAGTGGTCACAACTTTTACTTCTATAAAACATGGTAACCAATAGCTTAAATATTGCAATGCTGTTGCACTGTTTATCAAACAAAATGTCCCATTAATTCCACTCTTTTACATGTGGAAAGGCTGCACTCACAGTGCATAACAGTGAAAACTGTTACTCCCCATCCTGTTTGTTGCAAACATGTTCAAGGTCCCTGGTGTAATCACTGTATTAACGAGGCCCTTGTGATCCACACATACCTGTGTAGTTCTCCATTTAGGATTGGAAGATATAGATTTAAATCTCATTCAAGACAAAAGCTTTTAGTGAGATTTCTCTAATAACTGAAATTACTTCTATTTTAATTTAGGTCTTACTGTATTCAGTTGTGACTAAACCCAATTACAGCACACCTAGTCCTTCTAATGAGGATAAGGACAGCAGCCTGTGGTGTTTGGGAATGGGTGCAGAAAGATAAAGGACATTGATAGAGATGCATTCCCCCTTTGAAAATGTCTGGCTCTCTTCCAGAATTACTTCTGGTTCAAGAGGCTAAAAGATACTCATTCCCTTACTCCCATTTACCTTATAGCATCTGCCCCAAAGGCCAGGGATAATTAATCTGCCTTCTCCCAGCTGCCCTTGGAGAGGCTTTTCTACACACCAGGGACTCCTTTAGGTCTGCCCCAAGCACCAGTGAATCCCATCACCTTCCACCCAACCCATCCTGAAAGGTCCCTGTGGAGTCCCATTTGGTTTTCTCCATAAGAAGATCCTCAGTAAAGTGATTCTGTCATACTTGATTGAGCTGCTTTGTGTTAAGAACTTCCCACAGATAAGATGGGTACTTCAGATGGGATCTGACCTGGATCAGAACGTAATCTATTTGTGTAAGAAATTATTTAGCCCAAGAGAAATTGGGTGCTGCTGTGCCTCAGCCAACAGGAAATAAGGCTTTAGGCTGTGGTCATTTCCTCAGCCACAGTCAGCTCCTCAGACTACTTTGGCATCTAGATGGGAGAGTGAACTGAACCCCAAAGTATTAAGAGGAAGGATGTGTATGAAATCCATGAGAAAAGTTAAACTTCTATTCAGGTCAGGATCCAACAGATGTGCCTGAAGCCACATAGTGAATGAGACAAATAAAATTGCTTATTAATTGATCTATGTCCATCCAGGGCAGTAAGTAACCCAGCACTACCATGGAATAAAGGGTATGTGGCCTTGTTGTTAAGTTCTGTGTCATGATGCTCATGCACAAGACCATGTTGAAATGAAGTAACGGGCACACCCTTGGTTTTGGAATTTATTGAACTTTGCAATGTTGGTAGAATTTGGCTAATGCAGTTTCTTGGTTACTGTGGGGCAAATGTCTTAAGTGAACGTTTCAAAGTAAATCAATTTAACAAAGAAACTACTGATTGGAAATAGGAACAGTATTATCAGGGATCCTTGTTCTGATGAGATGGGATTACGTTATGAATCTCAACTAACATCAGGTAGAACCTATTCTGTTTTCAGAGGCAAGACAGGGCCTATGGCATCATGATAAATAATTCCACATGAGAAATTATTACTTGGTTGCAGAATCTGGTTGCCCCAATTTTTTGTTCAAACAGGATGAGTAGTTTAAGGGAGAGAGATACTTACACTTTTAATGAAAGGATTTGTTTGACATTTCTTTTCCCCAGACCTACCCTGGGAAGTGACACTTGCACAGTGATAAATGAGCAGCTTCTCAAGAGAAAAGGCAGGTTATGCTTCCCCAGCAGGTTTAGAAGTTCCTGCTCTTCCAGTTACCCCCCTATTTTTCCTTGACAGTTAAAGTTCACGAAGTTGGCAGGATATTAAAAAAAATATCCTACCTGCAGCTTACCCCTGTGCTGTGATCAGCAGGGACTTGCAGAAGGGCCATTGATAAACCCTGTATGAAGGGATTGCTTCCTGCAAACATATTTCATGTTTCTGATTTTAGTTTATTGATTGCTTTTTCCTCTAAGCTCCCTGGAGTCTTGGACAGCTCAGAAATACCAGGCTTGACTATTCAGTCTTAGCCAAAATGTTTACAAAAATCTAATGGCTTACCTACACAAGCAATGGAATTGTAGAGCTGCCAGGAATGGCATATAGGCATTGTGACCACCCAAATATATTCCTCGGCAACAGATTCTTGAAATAGCAAAGGAAAGTCTCCAGATGTTACTGTCTTTGGTTGAGTATTAACAGAGAAGAGAAGAAACCCCAGGTTGCATCAAAATCTGTCCAAAATATTCAGCCAAGCCATGGCAGAATTGCTAGTATAAACACATTGCAAATACTAGGATAGACATGCATTAAACTCTGTTGTGTTTTTGTCCACAAACAGGTCTAGAAAGGACTTTTTAAAAAATGCTATCTAAACTGTCCCAGGATGCTCAACAGAGCCAATCAAACAATCACATCCTAAAACAAAACTTGTTAAATGAAGCGCAAGATTTTAATGTAGTATGGAGAAAAAGCATGGCTGCATGATGCTTTCACTTGCCCATTGCTAGAAGTGTTCCAGGCCAGCTTGGACAGGGCTCTGAGCAACCTGGTCTAGTGAAAGAAGTCCCTACCTTTGGGACAAGGCATTGCGGGCGAGGAACAGCTCCTGGGGGAGCCAGGACGGGTTTTCTTACAACTTCTGTTTCAATTTGTTATCCTCTGTTTTATTTTTAAATGTTACATGATTTTTATCGCTTGCAAATGGAATTTTTTGTGTTTTTTGTTTTGTTTTGTTTTTGTTGTTGTTTTTTTTTTTTTGCTTTTTTGTGTTTTTTGTTTTGTTTTGTTTTTGTTGTTGTTTTTTTTGTGTGTGTGTGTGTGGTTTTGTTTTTGTTTTTTTGTTTGTTTTTCTTTTTCTGGGCTTTTAAAAAATATACTTCTCGTAGTAATGTGAGCAGAACTATGTATCTTCCCTTAAAATTGTGAATGTATCTTCTCTTAAACTTGTGATGAATGTTTTTTTGTAGTAAGGTTTCAAACAGATTCTTATCTGTGCCAAACATTTTTCATTGAAAACTTTCATACCACCAGTCAAAAGTCTTAGAAAGCTGAGCTTATGATGTTTCCTTAAGAGACAGAGCTCATTCCCTTGCCCCAGGCAGTGTGACCTAGACTTGTGACCTAGATCAAGGTTCTATCCTTGATAGATGAGTGTCCAGACCATCCTTCAAAACCTTTAAATACTGTCTACATCCTCATTAAGCAATCTGTTCAAGGCTTTGCTTGCCTGTTTTTGGTGGTATCCAGTCTAGATTCCTATTATTCCAACTCATTATTTCTTTTCTTTCTCAGGATGAGCAGGGAAAAGAGTTTATACCCATTCTAGATTCCTTTTATTTCAACTCATTATTGCTTGTCTGTCTCAAGATGGGCGTGGAAGAAGTTTACTTAGGCTCTGTTTTTGTCTTTTATACGAGCGAGAACTGGCATTATTTCCCTCTCACCTTTCCTTCCCTGGACTAAACAGTCCCATTTTCTTTAATCTCTTCTCACAGCAGAGCTCCTGCTTTCTAGAGTGCTCTTTGTTCTCTCCATTCCCCTTCAGTCCCTCCCCACTGGGCCAGTGTTTTTCACAGCTAGTGCTAACAAAAGCCAGACCCTTATTACTACCAAGTACAGACAGAAATTTCTTCATCTGTCTCACAGACAGAAGCCTAGCTCAGGTACACCAGGTTTGCCTGGTTTGCAGCTGTGTGATACTTTTGACTCGTGATCAGTCTGTGATTCACTGTAAAGCTTGGTGTTTTTCTGCATTACTGCTGCATAGCCAGACATTTTCCATCCTGCATTTAGAGAAATAAATATAGAACTTTGTGTTTCCTTATTGAATTTTTGCCTATTACTTTCAGGCCATTTTCCTAATTTATCAAGAATGTTTTAAATTCTGGTTCTGTCCTCCTTCATGCTTGTAGCCTTTCCAGCAGTGGTGTTGCTTGAAAATGTAATAAAATATACTTGTTAATTCATCATCTAAGTCATAAATGAAAATATTGAATAATACTGGATGGGGGACAGATCCTTGAGGGATCTTTCTTGATACATCATTCTGTACTGATTGTGAACTGTGGGTATCTATTACCTGAGTATGGGTTCTCCAGCCAGTTATATACCACTGATAACACCTCCAGCTAGGATACATTTCACTAACTTGTTTGTGAGTTTGTTGTACAGGCCAGTGAAGAGAGGGTAGTGATGGTGAAGGTACTAAAGCAGTAGCAGGGAGTGCCTCTCCAATTCACATGCATTGTTTCCCTGTCATAGGGGGAAATAAACTTTCCTTGATTTATTACTGTCAGAACCATGTGGGCTGTCATTTATATCCTTTTTACGGTTACAAGTTGCTTGATTAGTCCCTCCAGATTTGGGAGAGGAAATCAAGATAAGCTGACTAGTCAATAATTTATATTTCCTCCAGATTTGGGAGGGAAAATGAAGAGAAGCTGACTAGTCAGTAATATTTTTGGCCCTATATCTCCTCTTTTCAGTGGTGGGAACAGCATTAACCTTTCTCTGCTATGAAATCTCTTGTTTTAACTAAGCTCTCTGAAGCTCCCTGTCAGTTCTGAGGCTGCTCTGGCTGGCTCCTGAAAGTTTGCATTGCAGAGTGAATTCCCAGAAGAGGTTGTGGCCACAGCCACAGTTCCTGCCCCATTCCCACCCCTCCCCTGGGCTTGGCTGAGCAGGGAGCTGGACCCAGGACTATGATCAGGCTGAAAACCAGCCTTTTCTTCCATGGGGTCACAGCAGCAGGAGTAGCTGGCTCCAGGCTGGGGGAGGGGCTGGCATGGCACTGTGGACACCTCACCTGGCTCCAGCCATTACTCCTCAACTGAATGTGTGACTGGAGCCCAGAACCCTGTGTGACCTCTCTGAGCCAGCAGGACTGAGAAACTCTAACCTTCATCAACACTGTCCCTTTCCCTGCTGTAGCCTGATTTTCTATTTTCAGCTGCTGGTGTTAACTACATTAACTACGTGGTCCCAAGTGACCCTTAGTGACTACTGAGGATGCTTTTCACCATGTAATCAGTAGATAATTTTCCTGCTCCATTACAAGTTTATATGCCTCTTAAGTCATTTCAATATTATGAAAGTATTAATACACCCTGTTTGTCTGTGTCCCAGGGGAGCTGGATCTGGTTTTGCTCCTAAGCTTTAATGGTTGTGCCCCTGCACAATTATTCTTTCGGTCTGCCCTTAACAGACAGAGAGTTTCTGGGAGCTTTCTTCCTTTCTCTGAGGAGGCAGAAGAACTTGTTGCTGTCCATGCTAGTCTGTGACTCTGTCTTACAGCCTCCCCTGCCAGGATGGAGTTTGCACTTCTGTCCTTCATGTAGCTTCTGCAAGGAGATGCCAAGCCTTGCAAGCTCATTTTCCTCTAAGGCTTCCAGTAGGATTTTACTTCCCTGCAACAGATTTTTATGCCTGTGAAACCCATTCTCTTTACATTATCAGTTTGGCCCTTTCTTTCTGAGGGAGTTGTAAACCCCCTCACACCACAAAATGCCCTTTATCTTCCTATTTTCATCGCCTTCTTTCTGCCTTGACCCAATGCCTGAACACTTAACTCTGCGTTACTGGTGGAGTTTGACAAGGTGCTAACACACAAGGTAGTGTTTTCAAGGAAAAAAAGGAGAGATGCAGCCAGGGAGACACATTTTTGTCTGTCTGAAATGCAGACAGAGTCGATTTTAGCCCACCACTAGGTAAGTGGATCGACTTCCAGGACAGCCAGTTGAGGCCAGATGTACCAGAGAACTCCAGCTGGAATTCTCTTAGGTCTCATCTGGTTGCATTGAAACTCAGCCATTGCTTCTGAATAAGAAGATAAGAAGTGAAGGTAAGGCTAGTACTCCTTTTATTCACTCCACCATATCTCACATTATATATA
>VZSU01002120.1:170198-187486 GCA_013398715.1 Nesospiza acunhae | reverse complement strand
AGCCTTCTGAGAACATGGAGTCAGATTCATCTCTTCCCTCATCCTAGAAACCTCACAAAGACCACAGTGAATAATTAGAGAAGGCTGTAGATAATAGCTTCTAAAATAAGACAGAAAGCAGAAACCAGACTAGGATAGCATTGGAGGGGAGAATTTTTAGGTAGTCCCAGGTGACACAGGCAGTAACATGGATTAAGTGCAAGGTGACATTTTGCTGTCTAACTCAGTAACCAAGGATGGATAATTTTACTGTGGAAATTCTAAACTAATAAAATACAACTTAAGTGTCAATAAAATATAGAGAGAGAATGTAACTGTGAGGTATGTGTGGAGAAAAGCAAACCTTTTGAGCATGACACACAGGCGTCACATTGTGGCTTTTTGGATTTATTGCTCAGATACTGATCAGGTCCACATGTCATGCAGTCTGCAGCTGGATCCTGAGGACATGCTTTCTTTTTAACATAGCCTGGAGGGAAAAAAAGCAAAATATACAAGATACTTATTTAAAAAAGGGCAGAAAACCATCCTGAAATGTTCTTGTCTGCTTGTTTACCTGTTAGACACATTACCACAGTCTTCTCTTAGTTATTTGGTTTCTCTAGGACATTCTTATTTGGTTTCTCTGGGACATTTTTGCCTTTCCCATTCAAGTGTTAAGGTACAGGCCAGGACACAATCCCAGCTGGAATGGGCTGCTGTGGGATGGGCAGGTGATAAGTGATTTGCTGACAGAAAAGACAACCAAGGCTCCCTGAGGGCCACTGTCCTGCCACTACCAAGTCCCCAGGGAACTGAGTTTTGTGTTTCCTTCTTTTCTTCATTTGATTAAAAGGACTTTTAGAAAAGCTCCTCTTTCTTTGCAGTGAGCAGCTGAGTTAGTAGCAGATTTGAACAGGTTATTGCTTGAAGGAGTAGTGGATGATTGAGGTGGAAAAGGATTCTTATAACTTTTATTTTGGAGGAGTCCAGGACTGACATGAGGATGTAGCAATAAAGAACCAGCAAAGGTGAACTCATTACAGCCTGGTGTAAGTAACTCATTACAGCCTGGTGTAAGTAGCTCATTACAGCCTGGTGTAAATCAGATCTCTGCTTCTCACCCAACCATGACATCCCTGATGACAGGAGCTTTGGTTTTGAAGAAGAAAAAAGATTTTCTTGGCACTGTCAAAGCCACATCCCCACACTTTTTTTTTATTTTTGTTCTTTCATTTTTTTTTCTTTTATTGGGCCATTTTCTCCATCCCTTGCTCTGATTTACATATCCAACTTTTGAAGGACTCCAGGGGTGTGCCCAGCAGCACAGGATGTCCCAGTGGGAATCCTGATGGAAGTGGATGCAAATACAAATACTGGATGCAATCAAACACTAAAGCCCTCTGTATCATCAGAACACAAATGCAGGTCAGAAATTTCCTTTAAGAAAAACAAAAGAAAAAAAACTCCTGCAAGAAGATACAGATGGTGGTGAATAAAATAGCCACCTACTGAGGGGATTTTGGCCAGTGGGGCAGTTTCAAACATTTCCAGAGTTCTTGTGTCACCAAGGTGTTTCCTGTTGCTGACCTTATGTGCCTCTGAGTCACAGCCAGCTTCTAGCCCAGCAGAATGTGTCCCCTGACAAGGGCCTGTTTCCTCCCCACTGTGAGACACTTTCCAAACTGTTGTGACTATGAGAATAATGCCAGATTTTCCATACCTTCATTTTATATTTTTTCAGCTCTGAGAAGGAACTCATTCAGCCTAATTTCACTGTGCTAATTCACGCCCAGGGGCAAGTGTTGGGAAGGATGAAAGTTTGACAAGAGTCTCACAGATATGTGTGCTTGGCAGAAAGATTTTTAAATGTAGAGTCTGATGAAGGAATAGAGATGGAAGCAAGTTTTGATATAGAAGAAAAGAATTGCTGAGCCAGGCTCACTGGATAACCAAGGAGGCAAAGGGTGTGGTAGTTAGAAGGGGTTTTTATGGCTTAGAGAAAAGGATAAACCCACCCCAAACAAGAAGATGTTTTCACCAAGCAGAAAGAGAGCACAGGCAAACAAGCCTGCCAATGCTGCAAGTAGAAAAAGGTCTCAGAATTTCCCACTGCAAGAAAACTGAAAAAGAACTTCTAGCTTAAACTGTAATGTACAAACTTTTAGTGATTGGAGAACAGTAACATGAATATGGTAATTACAGTAGTTATGATAGGCTATAGATAATAGTTAAGGTATAGATTGGTTCTGCTGCATTAAGATGCTCAGCAAAGAAAAGTATATAATGCAATGTGACCAAAAGAAAAGTATATAATGCATTTGTAACCAAAACCAAAGGGTCTCCAGGCCTGCCTGCAGCTGGAGCTGACAGCTGTGGGCACAGCTCTGTCACCCATGACCGTAGGCTGATGTGACATCTTGGATGGAATAAATTGCATTTTGAGGAGCTGCCTGGAGTCCTGCATCTCTCATTCAGGCTCTTACAGGAAAGTTTGAAATTAATCCTTTGACCTGGCTACTTCAGTGTCAAGTGAAGTGATAAAATCCCATAATAATTCTATCAGGATGTCTGGTTTGCATGTAGACTGCACAGGAGCAGGACAGTGGAGAGGAGATTCACATCTGGAGCCACATTAGAGAGTGATTCATGAAACTGCCCCTTTCTTCAGGGACAAAATACAACTCTGCAGATACACAGGGTTCCTGCTGTCTCCATGAGAAGGGCTCCATATAAATTATATAATTATAAACTGAATTATAAACATACCTTGGGGACACTGGTAACAGCAGTTTTGTGAAGTTTCATCATAGAACCAATTCTCTCGTGTGTCACAGGAATGACGTGGGGTTAATGATGTCTAGAAATGGAAAAAGACAAAAGACACAACTAGAAAACAATTAATTCTGTACTAGAGCAGATCCCAGTGCCTGTCTCAAGCAATGGTGGTTGCAGATGGTAAGGAAAAGCCCACAGTTTTTTGAAAATTCAAGTAGTCCCAAAGCAACTAAATTATTGTCGGCGTTTCCTTTAGAAACATTGCAAAATTGCAATGCTAATTGCAGTTAGCAAAAAAAAAAAAAATTGCCCTAAAATTAAAAAAAAAACCAAAACATTTACCACCCTAAAATTATTTCATGTTAATTGGAGCTAAGGATTTGTGTAATCCACAGAGGTCACTCCTGTTTGCAGTATCCAAGTTTTCTGTTATTTATGCAGTCACACTGTTTTAATTTAGTAATCTAGGTGTGCATTATAAACCAATAAATTATTTTATTTATCATTTAGGGACAAATCCTGCAAGAGGATTTTGACTTGAAAGGAATGCAAATACTCCCATGATGAAGCCCTTATTCAAATAACCAATCCCACTTCTGTTGTGAGTGAAGGTTTTCAGAAATAACCTTTCATCACTACATAACCAATATTTATTTAGTCCTTTAAAAAAACCTATTAAATAGTTTTGATATCAGCTTCCAAAATGAGACCCAGCTACAACTTGTAACAAGAAGCACATAATAAGATTTAGTTTTTGTATGGCTGGGCACTACATGCTCTGGGAAATTACAGTTCTACAAGTGTTCTGATGAAAAAATCTGATTTTTGAACTTGGCATCTCCCTTAAGAATCCCCTAAAAATGTTGTTATCTGAAATTCATTTTCAGTATATACTAGAAGGTGTGAATAGTGATTTTTTTTTTTTGGGGGGGGGGGGTTTGGGGGTTTTTTGTTAAGAATTGATAAATCCCCTGGAGATTTTCCCACCCGATACTGGTAGAGCAGTTAAATATTTCAGAAACTCCATATCTCACTTTCTGCCAATGAATTTCCCGCTGGTCTTTGAAACAATACTTGCTGTCACCTTTGTGCATTGTGCAGAATCTCACTGCCTAACTCATTCCACAGCCTGTTCTCCTATTTAATATGCACAAAATATAAAAATTATTTCCCTTCCGTCAGAAAACAGGAGCTTTCAGTCAAGGAGGAAATTAACAGAAGAACAAGAAATAGAAACACATCTAAACCATTAAATTTCATCCAAGTCCAGTAACAGAAGTGAGAGCTGTGACCCATCCCTGCACTGTGACCCCTGGGCTGCCCTACAGGCACATTCTGGAGAGGCCAGAGCAGGAGTTCCTGCTCAGCCTGACTCAAACCACTTTTACTGCACAAACAGACCTACAAACGAAACACATTCTGCAGATATACATGTGAGAGAGTACCCAAGTGTATTTTCCCCCTTTCCACGGGAGGGCAGCTCTGCTCTACAGCCACCCACAGTGCACAGCTCACCCCAGGCTCCTCCACAAACGCTGCTGACGAGTGTCCAGCTGCAAGCACAGCTTTGTAGCCACCTGTACTGCCATTGAGCCAAACCCAGGGTGCTCTGCTGTGCAAGAACACCTCTCAATTACTGTGAAAAATGAGTATTTTATGATTGGCTTTTCGCAAATATTAAAATGAATATTATATGTGTTGTGTTAGAAAGTAATGCTGCGTTAATTTTCTTAAGTAGTGTGTTAAATATAGTTTTAGGATGTAACATAATGTTATAAACAGAAACTATGCTATGTAAGATACTTTTTTTAAAAGAGAGGAATGAGGTACTCTCACTGAGATAGCAGCCACAGGACACCTAAATCTTTCAGAGAAAGAGAATTTATTGCTCATTATCATAAGAAACAAACTTCTTCCTGCCTCGCCATCAGGATTCAGAGGAAGAAGCTGACACTGCCCAGACAGAATCCTGTGTTTGAATGGAATTTATGCATCATGGATGAGCTGTATGAATATGCAACAGGCTGTTACTTTTAAGGGTTAATCCTCTGTTAACCTCGGTCCTTTTTTGGGCTTATTTTGCCCCAAAAGAGGCACCCAGACTGTCTGTAACGCTTTGTTTTTATTGTCTCATATTGTCCTAATCCAATTTGTCCAAATTATTATTACTCTCATTTTATTACTATTTTCATAACTATTTCATTGCTATTAAACTTTTAAAATTTTAAAAACAAGTGATTGGTGTTTTTCACAATTACCCCATCTCAAAATAAAAAAAAAAAAAAAAACCTTAATCCAGCAGAAATTCTTTTTAACAAATCACAGCAGGATGTCTGTGACTGGGAAACCACCTTCTGAAGACCCCATCACATCCAATCCATAAGCAAAATGCCTGTAAGTCAGCATCTGTTCAGCAGAGGTGTTTCATGAGTATAAAAATTAGTACAGATCCTTTCAGTGATAAAATTCATGTCAACGCTCAGCATCAGTCACCATGCCCCCATCCTTGTCATCTTTTTCCCACCAAATCCTGAAGCTGTTTGTCTCCTAATGTGACCTGTAACAGCAACACAATGATGCAAAGTTCTGCTCTTAACTCCCCAGGAAGGTTGGTCCCCAGCACTCCCTAAGGGGCCAGTGAAGAAATACCAGTTTTATTGCAATAATATCTGCTATTGCCATTAGAACTCAGCCTTCTGTTTATAAATGTATATTATTAAAAAACCCTTTAACCCTTTAACATTAACCCCAGCACCCCCCTCCTCTAAGGGACCAATAAAGAAGTTCCAGTTTTATTGCAATAATATCTGCAATTGTCATTAGAATTTAGACTTCTGTTTGTAAATGTGAATTATTAAAAAACCCTTTAACATTCCAAAATCACACACGTATTACAGTAAGGCATGTGGCTGTGGTGCACAGTAGGTCTTTATCCTTCCTTCTGAATTTCTTTTCAAATAAAGGCTTTGGATTTAGCAGGAGCTGGAACACATCTTGTGAAAGAAAAATGACAATTCCTATCCTGCTTGGGCATGCACTGGTTTAGAGCTTTCAGTCACTCAGCAAGTCAACAATTTTGTTTTTCCTTTCTGAATGCATTGCAGGTCAAGGACCAATTAAATAAAGCAAACATATAGATCAAAAGTATTTGGGTTTTTCAGCACTTGCTTGAGAGAATTCTTTTAGGAAATAGGCTTTTTACAGCTCTTCTGACTTTCCTTATTTCTATAAAAATGTTTGCTGTTCCAATTTAAATATTGGAGTTCTAAAGATGGTGCTGAATTCAGTGGCTACTCTGCAATTCAGTCAGGACAAGGTTTGACTCATTTATTTATGGTTTTCTGAACTCATAGAGAAAAAGTGACTGTGAGGCAGAGTAAGAAATAGGGCTTGCTACAAATGAGCTGTAAGTCAGGAAGAAAGCATATTACAGTAAAAAAGAAAAAAATCTACCAGCAGTGGCTATTCTAGAACTGACTAATACTGCAGCAAAACAGTTAACTGTCTGTCAAGCCTCTATCCAAATTCTGACAGCACAGAAAAAGCTGATCATCTACAGCTTCAAGTAGTCAAGCTTTGCTTAATTGTAAAGACTTTATCAACAAGTGAGAGTTCTCTGAATATAAAAAGAAACAAAACTCAAACTGTGGACTGAGGTAAGATGGAACATGGTTTAAACATGACCACTAAACAGTGACTTGCTCACATTAGAAAGTATCACTTGTGCTCCATTAGCAGTAAGAGCAAATATTGCTGCAGGAGAGGCAGTGCAGGGCAGGGCAAAGCCAGTTCCTCATCCCAGAAATGTCTGTGATACTCTTACAGTGAGTCTGAATACTGACAATGAGTACCAGAAAACCAAATTTTCTCCCTGCCCCATTCATTTTGTGAACAAACCACCAGAAGTGATATCAAAGAGAAAGAATATAGGATTTTTGTTTCCATTGGCTTTCCTCCTAAAGCAGTCTGCCTTCAGCACACTGCACAAGCTGATCTGAATGCCTTCCCAAGCATTCCTCTGGTGAGCAAGGATTACAGACTCCAACCCCACAGAACACTTATCCCTCTGTACCTCAGGAAGGAGACAGTGGCAGGACAGATAACATGGGGAAAGTAAACCAAATTTACAGTGTGGGAGGGGAATTTACAACTGAAGACACAAGAGCAAACTCCCACTCCTACCAAAAGAACCAGGGGGAACTTTTTCAAATGTCTGTGGAGAGGGTACAGAAATTGGTTATTTTCAAAGATTTCACTGGAGTCAGTGCCTTGTAAAAAATCTGGCAGCCTAAGTGATGTGCTGGATTTTTTAGTTCCCATGCACTGACAGGTGTTTTAGGCTAATACACGCCTGTATTTCCACTCTAAGGGAATATGGCTCATTTCTGATCCAACACTCCATGCAAAACTCACCTGCTTGACCTCACCTGGGCAGCCTCTCTGTGCCTGACCTTTCTGCTTTTTAAATGTGAATTTTTCAGTGTCAGTCAGGGAAATCACCTGGATTTATGCCAGGTGCTGAGGGCTCATTGCCATGTGAGCCACAGGAGGAGGGGATAAGTGGCAGTGTGTGGGTGGAAGCAAACCCACAAGAGCTGATACCATCAGAGCAGGGAGCTGCTGTGCATCTACAGCATCAGCTGAGTACAGCTAGTGGGTTGCGTCTATTTGAAGTGATTTTTGATTCAGAAATAGTAGTGGATTCATGAGGAAGTCAGTGTCAGTAGGGTGAGGGGGGTGTAAAGGAAAAGATCTGTTATTGTTCAGCCTCTACACCTTTCAATTCAGAAATAGTGGTGGATTCATGAGGAAGTCAGTGTCAGTAGGGTGAGGGAGGTGTAAAGGAAAAGGCCTGTTATTGTTTAGCCTCTACACCTTTCAATTTGCCTCTCCTGACTTGCATGAGCAGAGTGGGCAGCAGCCCTCTGACCCAAGCTCTGCAAGGATATCCGAGCACTCAGGCAAAAATAAAGCCCCCCAGGCCTATGAAACCTTTCCTCACTCCCAAGCTGTTTTGTTTCTTTTTATATTCAGAGAACTCTCACTAGTTGATAATGTCCCTGCAGCTGCAGCAGCTCCAGCAGAGCCAACCAGATGCAGATCCCAGCTCATATCCCACTCTCCTGCCTGCAAAGATCCCAGACAGGGCAAATTCCCCTGGCTGCTCTGCTTTATGCCTTTATCTCCTGAGAGCTCTGCTCACCACCTTTAACCCACAGTGTTGCATAAACCCTGTTTCCGTACCCACCGCACACCCAGCTGAAGGGCTCTGCACCCCCAGGTGCCCCAGCCCTCACCAGGCAGCTCCTGGCGTCCCCCTGCCTTACCTGCGTGGCTGTCTGGATGTCCTGGAGCAGCAGCAGCAGCCACAGTCCCAGAGGCAGGCTGCAGGCAGCCATCTGAGGGGGTGTTAAATGTCCCTGGCTGCCAGCACTGCAGGTGACACAGGTGGGTTGTCCCTTCTGGAGGCTGAGACCCTTCCACAGCCCCACCAAGTCATGCTCCTTGCCTGTTCCTTCAGTCCAGAGACATCCCAGCTGCTCAAGACAAGCAGGCTTTGAGACTCAATTGAGTTGAGGAAACAATTTAGAAGGAAGGGGGAGGGGGGCTGCCCCAAAAGAGAAAAAGTAAAAATAGAACAAAACAAAACTGCCTCAATGCCCAGTCCTGGTGCTGTCAGTTTCTGCCAGTCGGTTGTGAGAGCCCAGGTTGTCACCCAAGGCACAGGGCTGGCTGTGAACAGGCTCCTGAGTCATCTGTGCTGCCCTCTGAGAGCTCCTCACCACCCCAGAGCCTTGGCCAGGCACAGGTCCAAGCCCTGCCCCTGCCAGCAGTCACTTCTTCAAGAGTTGCAACCAAGCATCAAGGAAGTTCCCAGTTAGAAATTCTAATTCTTTCAGTACAGTCATTCTACTCCTGTTTGGATGAGTGCGTGAAGAGTCACAACCAACCATGGTGACTCCTCTAATATTCAGGCTTTATGCATTGCCACTTCAAATACCAAAAGATTACAGACTTTCCCCTTGAGAAAGCTTCCCTTTCCTCCAATCCCAGGAGAAACTAATTCCTGGTGATGACAATCATCCTTAAGACTGCACTCATCATTTCACTCACTTTCATTTGTTACTCTGGATGGTTTTTGTTCTGATGCCTGGAAATGTTTCAGTTGGTTGAGGATGTCATGAAGCCTCCTTATCTGCCCTAGTGTAGTCAAAAGTGAAGGTTGGCCACTTCAAAAAGGCAAAATGCCTTGAAAACCCTCTGAGGTACACAGGAAAATAATGACAATTTGAATTCTCACACCTCTGGGTTGTTTTTCCTTTGCTTCACACCCTTATCAACAACAACAAAAGAAATGAGAAAATACTGAAAGTCAGATAAATTATTATTTTACGAAAGACCCACAGCCACCTCACTGCTATGACAACCAAGCACCAAAGATGAGCATTCCACAGGGACCCTGGGTAAATATTGTCAACTCACAGCTGCAGCAATTGTAACTACCTTGATTTCTTTCTCCAGAATTCCATCATACAAACCCCAGACATTTTCAGCCTGATGTGTGTGACACAAAATGCATCTCTTTGCTCTGCCAGGGCACTGCTCAGTTTCTAAGCTCGCTTAGCTACAGAAGCTCTTGGGGTAGATATGCCTTATAGGTCTAGAAACAACTAAGAATTCCAATGCTAAATGATTACATTCTGGATTTTCTTAATTAAGTAATAGGCTAGAACACACCTTAATCTTCTGTAGTAATATGCCATTAGGCAATTATTTCAATTTATTAATGCAGTTTTAAATAACATAGTAATCAGGACAATTAATGAGATCTGTTTGTATTTTCCCCTCCCCTCTGTGGTTTTTTTTCCTCTTATCAAGCCCTATCCAATCTTTTCTAGCTAAAGGACAGACACCAACATCACAGAGAGCCTGGAAGGTTTAAGTTACGCTGCTGAAGTCAAAGTATCTGGTGCAACAATTACTGATGTGAGTACAAAAACCTGTGTGCAAAAGACTTTCCCAGAAGTGGCACCAGGGAAGAGTTTTCTGGCCTATTTTCCATAGGAAAACTGAAACGAGCATACCAAGGATATTTTACATATATGTCTATTCATTCCTTTTTAGTGAATGGTATCAAACCTTTTTTAACCCAGTGGATAACTTCATTCAAATTTGTCTGAGAGGGCAATGCCATTAAGTTTTACAAAGGTTCATGGAACAAGATGATCTTAGATAAAGGGACAAGTGGCTTGTGGCACTCACTGAGGGAAAGGCTCCTTAATGCTCCTGAGAAGAAAAACTCCACTTACACCTCTAAAGTGAAACTGGACTTCCCAGCTGCCATTCTTCCTTGAACTTCTTAATCATTCAGTTCTTTCTTGATTGAACTAGATATTTAAAAGGATAGGAAATGAAAAGTGCTTATTGTTGCTGCTGGCTTTTCAGAAAGGCTGTTACATGACAAAATGTTATGACAAGTGTGTCATAAAAGCAACACAAATAAAGAGGGTGAAGAGGCTCTTCCACAGGAACATCACAGCTTGTGTGCATTTCCAAGTGAATGTATTTTTTCAGACTTGGTGTATTTTGATTTCAAATACAACAAAAGGGGCTTTCCAAAAGAAGCCCTATCAGTAACTGGAAGAAGCACCTCCATTTTATAACAAACCCACACTACTGTTCTCTACATGGTGGCTCCATTTCCTAGAAAATAACCTCCTATGTTAATATGAAAAAACCCCACAGAACAAATAGAAGCAAATAACCAACCCCTCATTCTCTGGCCTTCCATCATAGGACAATGTCTGTCAGGAAAAAGGGGGAAGCCCCTGTGAGCATGCTGTTATTATTTATAATGTTAATTTATTACACATATCTGTCTCTGATGCCTCGATCATTTTTTGCTTTAGGTGTTAAAGGTAGTGATGCCCTCAGACAAGTTTTCTTGGCATTTTCCATTTTAATTCAGAAAACTCTGTAAGTCAGGGGTTGTTCAAATGCCATTTGGTACCTGGAGCAAGAAAACGCAGAGACCCAACTAAGCCACAAAGGAAAGTCTGCACCACATGCCCAAAACATTCCTTCAGCAATGTCTGTTCTCTGTGCTCTAACAGTGAGAGCCTTTCAGCAATGGAATACTCCAGAAGGACCACTGGAACACATGTCCTCAAGCTAAGTACTCATGACATTTTCTAATTTTGAAATAGCTCATGTTGTACTTTTACCATGGTTTCTTCTGCTTTTAAATATGTGTGTTCAGTTAATATATATCTAGCTGTGTATAAGAGGGGAAAAACACCACCAAGAGAAGTGTCATCTCTCAACTTCTGTCAGACAAAAGAGACCATGAGATTTAAAAGGATACATACTAAAATACCTTGTCTAAAATCTGTATTTCAGTGTCTGTCAGTGTTGCTCCTCAGAGTGATGCCAAATTGATTTTTGCCTTTATATATTCTCTATTTTCTTTACATATATATTTGTAGCTCTGTAGCCTATTGCTGTATTCAAAACTAGCATTTTACCCACTCTATTAGACAGAAAGACAAAATAAATTCCCTAGGAGCTCCAAGCCCCGGGGGTCCAAGGTTTGGCTCTCTGGGACCCAAGGTTGAAAACAGCTCCCTGAGACACATTTTCATAAAGAAAATTTAGCTCCTATGTAAGAGGGTGAAAGGTTTCAGAAAAGGGTAGAAGCAGGGAGGAGTTACTTCATCATCTATGCCCCTAATTGGGGATTCTTGTCAGTTATGGTAATTTGATAAACAAATAAAAATTGTATCTGCTTTATGCTACGTGTGCATCTCTGGCACTTCCCCTCGAGTGTTCTGTGTGCTATAAGGATCCTTATAAAGGATAATCTTTATCTATAAGGATATATCTATCTATCTACAAGGATATATCTATCTAATCCATCTAGAAGGATAACCTTATAAAGGATAATATAAAGAATCCCTTATAGGGAACCCCTATCATCACCTAACTCTGTCTCTCTTGTACTTTTAGGACCACTGAAACAGCACCAAGAGCATTTTGTCAGCACTATGCTGACAAAAAAAAAAAAAAAATTCACCAAATTCTTGCCCATTGCCAGATGAAACAATGCCAGAGGTTGAAACTTCATGAGGAGCCCCAGAAGTACTAAAAGCAGGGTTGGTTGAGATACACACTACACATCTTGGGGTGCAAATTAAAAAAGAGAAGAGAAATGAAGAAATAAAGGCATTTCCTGCAATGAGAAGTGCAGAGAAGCTCATCTTTAAAAGAAGGAAAGCAAGAAATGAAGGGAAGAAAGACAAGGATTACTTTCTTGCTGCCTTTCTTGATCTATTTAGGCATTTTAGCCATCAGAGAGCTCTGTGCCTGGATAGTGACACTGTGGTAACAACACACAGGGTCTCAATGATTTTAGAAATACTGAACTTCTCAGTAAAAACAACAACAACAACAACAACAAAAGCCATCAAAAAAATCCCTATAAAATATCTATATAATATATAAAAATATATATTAGAATATATAAATATATATTTTACATATTTATTTTTATGTTTTATATATATATAACTTCTCAGTAAATATATATTAAAAATATATAATATATACTATAATATATATAACATCTATATAATATAAAAATATTTTCATTTATAAGAGGGACAGGAGGGAGAGCAGCACTGGTGCAATGGGATCTCACTGAGATCCATCACACAGCCACTCATTGGAGTTTGAACAGGCTGTAGCTGACACAGGATTTGAAATCATATATGGAAGAAATAGAACCTCATTTATGCCACAGATTGACAAAATTCTGTCCCTCTGTGCCACTCTGGTACTGATATTTATTTGGTGACCCATGCAATTCTCATTCTTAGTATGAAATATTTAATTATGTGACTTTAATAGATTAAATACACTGCAGGTACTGTTGAGAACATGATCTGAGAGCTGTCTTGATTCAGCAATTTCCTTAGTGTGTTTCTCCATTGTGATCAACAATGAAGATGGTTTAAAGCTCTTGTTGCACACTTGTTAAAATGTAGCAATGGCTTAAAACAGGTTACCATCAGGAAAAAAAAAGGTTACCACATTAATAATAAAGATAACAAGTCAATTTCCACTTACACTCCTTTACGTGTCATTTAGATAAATTTCGTGTGGACAAAAAATCTTATACCTTTGTTTTCATTATCTTAACTAATACTACTGCCTTACATAAAGGGACAAAATAACTAATGTAACAACAAAAAATCTGTATAAAATATCTTTTACTGCCCCATAGTAGCTTCAAAACTAAAGTACATTTTGAGTCAGACTGAAAAATGAGAAGAGCTGACAGAGAATTTGGTTCTCTTAAGAAAGCAGGGGCTTCCATGAAAGAAACCAAAATCATATCACAGAATTACTGTCCACAGGCTGAGAGAGACAGAGAGGGAGAGGGAGGGAGAGAGAAATGACCTTAGATGAGAGATCACACCATGTCTGTACTTTCAGTAATTCTGACTGCAGCTTCTGGAACAGTGCTATAGTTACACATGGTCACTCTCCATAGAAAAAGCTCTTGGTAAAGCAATTTGGAAAAACACCAAGAGCTCCAATTCTGTGCATTTTAATCCCAAATAGAAAATAAAAAAGATTGGGGAAGAGTGGCCAGGGAGTTAAAACACAGAAGTGGGACTCATTAGTTCCCCACAGTGCCACAGACCTTTTGGGTAGCTCATATCCTTTCTTCATAATCTGGTTCTCATCTAAAAGCTGAGTTTTAAAGCTTAACTAATAACAGAAACCAGATGAATTTTCCTTTGTGGACACAAACAAAAGAAACTTGGGAAATATTAAATAATTTTTGTGAAAGAATCAAATGGGAAGATTTTCAGGATGTAGTTTTTCCAAAGACTGTAAAACTTCTTTTCTTTGACTTATTGAGCATCTCAGCCATAAAAATTTAGGGTGCTGTTTTCCTCTTCCTGGCAGTTTTGCTCTGGAAGGGAGAAAACCAAGTCCTTAGTTTTGGTCAGGCATTATGCAGGGAGCTGGTGAAATTGAGGGGTTTGACTCCAAAGAGAAAAGGCAGAACTTCTCTTGTGTTTTCAAATTTGAGACACTGAAAACAAATCCTTATGGGCTTTGAAAACACAAGTTCCAAAGAGATGAAAGCCCCCAAATATCAAAGTTTGTCAATGACTCAAAAAGTAAGTTCAAGCCACATGCAGCTGTTTCACCTTGGAGTTCTGGGGAGAGTCACTGCTCGATGTGCTGATAACAAAACAGAACAAATAAATCAGAAAACTCTTGATATTAATTCTTACTGGCAGCAAGAAACATCTGATCCTGAGACACCACAAAAATTATCTTAATAGGAGAAGGCAAACAAACACTGAAGACCATCTAACACTGGTACTGAGAAGCAGGTGGGAGCTGTATTTTAACAGCTGAATTACATTGCTCTGTTCAAAGCAATCACAAATACATCATTTACTGCATCTAATTTGTCTAATTAAGCAAAGCTGGATTTCCCATCTCATGAATCAGTGTTTCATATAAGCAATGCAGTCAGAAAGGGGAACTAAACCACCAGCTTTACTACCAAAACATCAGGCAGAAGAGAAGTGACAGAAATGAGCACACACAGAGCCAGCCATTACCAGGATACACAGCTGCCCAGACTAAACCAGCAAGTTCCCAAGTGCTAAATATGGGAAAAAATATAAATCCAGGTCAAGCCTACCTCCAGGAACAGCAAGACAAGCTATCCCATACTTCTGTACCTACACAATCGACTCCAGTTTTGTATTATTTTGAGGCTTAGAAAACTCTTGGCCTCAAAACATTTCAGTATTCCTAACCCAAAATCCCAACAAGCCCCACACACCCCCCTACTCTCTGTTCTCCCTGGAAATGCAGATCTCAGCACTGGCTCCAGCACAGAGTCACTGTCCAAGTGCAGAAGCTGCTTTAACACTGGCTGAAATGCAAGTTTTCAAGCAGTTGAGGTGGTAGATGCACCAAAGATCCTGCACACATGACTTTATCCAGCCCCAGCTGGGACACTTCATGCAGCTCTCAGTAGCTGTAAAAGACAAAAAATGCAAAGTGAACAGTGACTGTGCAAACTCAGATCTGTCTATTGGCTGCTCACATAAGCACATGACTATGAAAACTGGGGAAAATCTGTCCAAAGATTTATTTTCATCCAAATTGCTTTGCTTCTGAGTTGTTTCCACGTGCTGTGCCCATCCCTTCCCCAGGGCAGTCATGATCCAGAGTGTTGAGGTGGTCTGAGCTGAGGGCTGCTGCCTGGTGTCCTGGTTTGCTCTGCTAAACATCAGGTGTGCCAAGTGAGGCAGTGTAGGAACTTGTCAGTTCTGGCTTCTCCTGACAATCTGGACACTGGGTCCTGGAATCCAAATAAAGAGGATATTAATCAAAGAATGCCAAAGTGACTTTTCCCATTTTGATGAAGACTGGTGAGCTGAACAGGCTTTTGCCTGTTACTCAGCTCCATTTGCTTTTTTGTCTCTGTGCACACCAGTCAGCAGAAGGAAAACATTTCCCAGTAGTTCCAAGTGACCTCCAGTGACCCGGTCACTCCTATGCCCAAGGCAGGGCCAGAATTCTCTCCCTGCTCCCCTGAGTGCCAGGGGGACAGCTCAGGACCTTGTGAGCACCCAGGGCACAATGCTGGGATGTGGCATTTTTGGAGTCCCCCATCGTGCGGAGGAAAGATGAATCTGACTCCGTGTTCTTAGAAGGCTAATTTGTTATTTTATGGTATTATATTATATTATATTATATTATGCTATACTAAACTATACTAAAGAATAGAGAAAGGATACTTACAGAAGGCTTAACAAGATACTAATTAAAACCTTGTGACTCTCCAGAGCCCCAACACAGCTGGGCTGTGATTGGTCATTATGTTTCCACGTGCTGTGCCCATCCCTTCCCCAGGGCAGTCATGATCCAGAGTGTTGAGGTGGTCTGAGCTGAGGGCTGCTGCCTGGTGTCCTGGTTTGCTCTGCTAAACATCAGGTGTGCCAAGTGAGGCAGTGTAGGAACTTGTCAGTTCTGGCTTCTCCTGACAATCTGGACACTGGGTCCTGGAATCCAAATAAAGAGGATATTAATCAAAGAATGCCAAAGTGACTTTTCCCATTTTGATGAAGACTGGTGAGCTGAACAGGCTTTTGCCTGTTACTCAGCTCCATTTGCTTTTTTGTCTCTGTGCACACCAGTCAGCAGAAGGAAAACATTTCCCAGTAGTGATAAGGAGATACTCTTCCAGGCATTTTCGTTTGCTCAGCCCCCAGTAATCACACCCTTTAGAGATGGGGCTGCAATTTCCATTTGTGCAATTCCCAACTGTCACCATCATATTTTCTGAAAAATCCTTTTTTGTATAATTCAAATAAAAAGAAACTGTGTTGAGCTGTCTGGGAAAACTCAGGAGATTCTTCTGTGTTCAGCCTTGGCTGTGAATTCTGCCCATCTTCAGGGTCTGTTCTTCAGCTCAGGCTACAGCCAACATCTGGCATCACCATTTGAGGTATTTTCTGGGTCCCCCGTGGCAGGAATGCAGCAAAACACAGGAGAAGCAATCAGATAATTATTGTTTTCATTTTTCTCTGATGCTTCTCAGCTTCCTAGGAGAAGAATCCTGGGCAAGGGGATTTTTCCAGAAAATATGATGGTGACACCCAGCATCTCCTGGACTCTGGAGCTGTGCTTACCAGGTGAGGGTAGGGAGAAGGTTTCTCTTCCAGTGAGGCTCTCAGATCCAAACTGCTGAGCAGGGTGCTGCTGGAAGGAACCATGTTTTCCCAGCCAGCTAGGCAATGCTGTGAAAAAAGGTGGGAATGCTTTTCCTTTATCTATTGTGGCCTCTTATTATTTAGAAGTAACTTCTGCATAACTGAGTAATTAATCTATTGTTTTTTGAGGAGTTTTTTATATGACTAACAGGAAATAAATGAAATCTCAAATTAAAGAGAACTAAACAGTTCTCTTCCACTTTTCTAAACTGATCTCTCACTTTGAGAACTCAAGCACCTGACCCCTATGAACCTGTCTCAACTGACTCATCCAGTTCCCTAAACCACAAAACGAAGCTTCCTCCCACCTCTTCCCTGGAAATCTCCAGGCCTGGGCTAGGTTAAATTAACAATACTGCCTGCAGCATTGACTGGAATGGAATACAGGATCAGCAATACAACAGCAGTTTTAAATCCACCCTTGCCACTACTGATTTTGTGAATACTTTTAAGACACATGCCTTTCAGACTGCTTAACATCTGTGGAAACAAACACAGGTACCCTTAGCTATGGTTCATCCTGTTGAGAGGTCAGTGCCTGAAACAAGTCAGCCACATCTCCACATGGCATTTCCTTTTGCGCAGTGTAAAGCACTGGAAATACTTCATACACCAAGGCATGAACTCAGAACACACCAAAGGATGTTCTGGCTATCTCACTGATGCATATCAAAAATTTTAGTGGAAACTCTGCCAAGGGAGTAAGTCCCAGATTCTCTT
>VZSU01002120.1:134439-170139 GCA_013398715.1 Nesospiza acunhae | reverse complement strand
GAAGGCAGCGACTTACCGAGGATAGTGCGAGATCATCTGCTGGCTGAAAGCTCCTCCTGCGATGGGCTCTGTACTTGTGGGCTGGCAAAAGGGCCCCCCTGGGAATGCTGACCCTGGAACCACACAAGGGAACCACAGAATGGTGAGGTTGGAAGAGACCTCTAAGATCATCGAGTCCAACCTCTGCCCTGACACCTCACCCAGACTATAGCACCAAGTGCCATGTCCAGGCTTTTTTTAAACACATCCAGAGATGGTGATGCTACCACCTCCCTGGGAAGAGCATTCCAGTGCTTTATTATTCTTTGGGTGAAAAATCTTTTCCTAATATCCAACCTGTACCTTCCCTGATGTAGCCTGAGACTGTGTCCTCTGCTTCGGTCAGTGCTGCCCGGTGGAAGAGCCCAACCCCACCTGTCTGCAACCTCCCTTCAGGAATTGTAGAGAGCAAAAAGGTCACCTCTGAGCCTCCTCTTCTCCAGGCTAAACAGCCCCAGCTCCTTCAAACACTCCTCATAGGGCTTGTGTTCCAAGGAAGCAGGAAGTTGTAGGAAGTAACTGCCCACACCTCTGCCAAGGCACAGGGAATCTGCATGCCTTCCCACTCAGAATCCAAGGGTCTAACCCCAAAGTGAACCACTCTGGATTAGGGCAGTAGATGTGTATTCAGATTCTGGACCAAATTCAGACAAAACATGCATTTCTCATTGTTTTCAAGATTCTTCATGCTTATCGAAAAAATCAGTAAGAGGTTTTTAAGCAAGAGATCTCTGCCTTGAAAACAGCAACCTTCTACACAACTGTTGGGATGCTCTTTTCTCTTTCACCTGATCAGATTTTCTTCTCTATTGTTTCCTTTTGTTGTGGACATTACAAAGCAGGAATTCTTATTTACCTGACATGGGTTGGCTCCTCCAGTGTCCCTGGGCGCTGGTGGCTACGTGGGATCTTACACACAGGGCAGGCAACTTCTGAATCCACGGGGATGGTAAAGAGGCGCTCGTTCAATCCATAACAGTAAACACCTGCACAGAGCAACAAACTTTCATCAGGGTTCTTGTTTGTCACAAGGTCCCTGAACCCAGACAAAAAAGCTGTGTTCTATCACAGCACCACATCTGCATTCTATAAAAAGAGCTGCTTTTCCTGAAATATCTTATACATTTCCTGTCCTCAAGTAAGTTCCTAAAAAGCAAAACCAAAACTTCAGGCTCTTCAATTTAGAAACAGAATATTAGCCAATTACAAGAAACCCTAACAAATTAAAATGACACTGAGAGTGGATCCCTAGAAGACTCAAGTATGTTTGGAGTAGGATGTTGAATCTGGTTGAAAAGCTGCAGCTGAAAATAACACATTCTTGCTAGTCTTGCATGACGTGGTGCTCTCTCAGGATGACAGGTAAAGACTGCTTAGTTCTTTATTCACAGAAATTGCATTAGGAAGAAATATGATCTTACACTTATGAGAACCAATTATCAAATCCAGTTCTTGTTCAGGACGTGTGTAATCCTCGGGCCTACAGAAACACACAAGAAAATCAGTTAGTGACAGAAGGGCTGGGCCTCTGAACAGCACTGCCTCTTCCAAGCACACAGCTGAGAGGTAAATAAAGACCTTCACAATGTCCTGCTCCAATCAGACTATGCTTATCATTACTACACGGATTACTAAGGGATTGAACATTGCTGCTTCAGCCCTTCCCCATCCCCACTTACTCCAGGTGCTGCTGATGGATACAGGTTTCTCTGTTGGACTGTCGGAACTCCTGCAGCTCAGCAAAGTATTGCTCAGATTTTTCTGTTACTGGAGACTTTGTATCAAGAAGCCCTGAGAATACCAAGGAAACAGAATGATTTAATGATTTTCAATGATTTACAAAATTTTGGAAAGTACCAAAGCAAGCCTCACAAGATACAGTCCAAACAAAATAATGATAATGAGAAAGGCAGAACATGATGTCAAGCCAGAGGTTTACTGTGTGGTTTAGGTCCTTTATTGCACTCATTCATTCCAGGTATGTGATATCACTTCTGACCTCACCAGGCTTTGCCATTTGCTGCCTGAATTCCCATATCACTGCCACCTCACCACTCCAGGTAAGCACAGGTCACCTCTAGTCTGGAGAGGGGCCTCAGACAAAGCTGCAGCTCCCTTCTTGGGACCTGCTCCATTGGCCCTAGGACAGCAGTTCCATCACACCCCAAAGGGGTCATAAACTGTGTTTTAACTCTAAATATCACCACATCACACTGAGAGCTTTGCTTCAGAGGTAGGATTCACCTGCAATCCAGTCATAGCCCAGGAAAGGACGGGCAGACCAGCTGCTGACAGGCATGGCATCATCTTCAGGGTCAGGCTGGAAAGTCACATGACGAGTTTCCTTCTGAAAGAAAACAATTCATAACAACTTCCTAATCACCTGACAGGAATTCAAAGGCACAGCTGAGGATACAACCAACAGATGGGACAGCTGTGGCTTAGTTTGAGACTGGATTCCATCTATGCCTCTACCAGTAATTTGCTCACCAGCTCTTTGCCTTGTCAATAAATAAAACAGAAAGAGGAAACAGGGACTTGCCCAAATAAGGCAGGATTTTTCAGAGCTTTAAATAAAATGCTGAGCTGCATCACACATTGCCAAAGATAAGGCAACCTGTGCTGCCATGGAGGATGATCACAGCCAGGGCCTGCCCTTCATGCCTAAGGAGACAAACTGTGGAACAGCAGCACTGCAGCTGCCAGCTCTCCCTCAGCATGTGGATGACATGTGCAAAAGCCAGACAACAAAAGCCAGCGAAGTGTTACAGATTCCTGGTCTTTCAGATCACTGAACAAACTGCCAACAGCGCCTGGCTGCTACAGCTGGGAACAGCTCTGACCCCAAATTTCCAATTCACACAGTGGGAACAGGGGAGGTAACATTCACCCAGCCCTTCCTCCTCATCATTCTGCTGACTTAGGAAAATAACAAAAGCATTGGTTTAACATTTACCTTCAACTCTTTGGACTGAGGCATCAGCAAGACTGATTTAGGGCTGTGGGGCTCTCTGATGACCACATGCTGCTCACCAGTCTCTTTATTTTGCACTCTGCTCAGTGATGGCCCTGGATGACTTTTCTCATGGAAACCATGCAGCAGAGCAGACTGTTTTCTGTTCTCTCCACGCCCCAGGAAGAAGGATTCTTTCTCTGGACTTCCTTGATCACCACCATCCCCATCCACTCTGGAGATGTCTCTGCCACACATAATGACTGCAGACACTGGCACAGCATTCTTCTCTTTCCCAGGAAAGTTGGAATCAAGACCTGCTCCTTCCTGTGTCTTTGCTTGTTGTTGCTGTACCCCTCTGGCACTGCTGCTGTGTTTAGGAGATGAACTGAGGGCTGGGCCAGCTCTGGGTTCCACAGACACCTTTATTCCAGGGTCAGATTTTGCTGCATCGACCTGATTTTCCTTCTGTAAGGACAGACTCTCTTAACACATTATCATCAGTCAGACTACAAATACCTTTTGTAAGAACATTTCACTCACTAAATCAACCTGTCATTCTAGTCTGTTCACTCCTTTAAATTCCTAGAGGGGAAAAAGAAAAATCCTTATGCTCTGGAGAGTGTAAGAAAGAGCTCCACTTCCAATGGAAGCTTTTCCCTGCTTTTCCCTAAATGCAGCTTTTGCCAATTTGAGTAACCATTGAACTTTCAGCCCTCATGCTTAGAAGACACAAAAGGATTTTCCTCCACAATGCTCATTCCTACCTCAGAAGAAGAAACTTGCCTTTCTTAGGCAGGAACTGATCTCCAAACCCAGGAGAACAGATTGAGACCACAGAGTAAACAATAACCAAAGGACAGCTACTTTTCTAAGAGACTCCATATTCCACATACGACTTTCTAAGAGCTCTTCCATGTCCATATGTCTCCTTGAGCACACCAAACCACAGGCAGAGCTGCTGTCTGTCATAGAGGCCCATTTGCTCCCTGAATTTCTAGCACCTACCACTCTCCTGGACAAGAGGATCAATCTCTCAGCAGATGCAATGCCATGATGAGATGCTGGAAGGAGCTGCTTTCTGGGAAGTCCTTTTCTCATCTCCTCCTGCTTCATTCTCAGCCTCTGCAGAAGGTCTTGGCTGGCCTGGCGCAGCCTCTTCAGGAGCTCTAAGTCCATCCTACAAAAGTATTTTAATGTAAAGCCAGAAGGAGAGTGAACCACATAAATTCACTACAATAAGTGAAGAAGCAGACACGCTTTCAGGGGAATTTTCCTAAAAAAATACTTACAGCTGTTGAAATGTTGATTTTGCCCCTGAGAAATCAGCCAGTGTCAAAACTCCTTATGCTCAGAACCAGCACCACAAGATGCTTCTCTCCCCTTGGATATACTGCCAAATTTTGCACTCAGAAACTGGGAGCTGACTAAACGAAGAAACTCTGACAGAGGAAACAGTAAACATGAAAAATTCACATCAAAAACCCAAATAAGAGATATTTGGTTTAGAGGCTGTTATTTAGGACATACTTATGCATTTCTGCAGTAATGTTCTTTTGAAGCATTGAAATTTATATTGTGATAACACCAGGATGCTTGTAAGTTCAAAGTAGAACTAATTAATGTGAATATCTGCTATATTCAAATGAAATACAGAGTCAAAGCCGTCTTCCATGTTCCCTGGGCAGAAAGGCTCCAAAAGGCTCAACTATGACTCAGGACTACAGTTCAGGCAATTCCAATCCCACAAATTAATTAAATTAAATCCTGCAAAGGGATGCCCTTTTATTAGAAGAGGGAGGTGAAAAGGAGTTAAAAAGCAGACAAATAAATAAAACCTAGTTTGACCGAAAGGCTGTCACACTGTTCAACATCTTTACAATATCACAAGCTCCTCTAAATTTGCAGAAAGTGGATTTTTAAATAAAACAGCTGCAAACCCTAAACCCAATCTCCCACACTGCTTTTGGCTAGACTGATAAATTATGTTCTCAAGAAGGCTTTGTGTTTCTCTGGGACCTTTTGTTCTAAAGGATCCCCAAAAACCTTCTGCAAAGCTCATCTCATTTGTTTTTGCATCTGCTACCTTGGCAACTGGACATGAGGAATCAAATGCACATGTGATACAACAGCAGTGGGGGGAATCAAGAGCACTGCTAACTATTAACAAACTACAACATCTCTTTGTTACAAAAAATAAGGGAGAGGTGCACTACAAAACATAAAATAGAAATATCAGTGTTGAGGCACTAAAATTGAGACAATTTGGAAAAACCAGTAGTTCTCACAGCCTCCACAGGACAAAGCTAATAGATTTGATGAGCATCCACTCATCACTGCTTATCAGAAAGCAAATACTCGGAAAATAACATCAGTCAAGGGACTTTCTGGAAGGGTTTTACCAGATGAGGTCCGCTCTCGGCATAATCTACAAATCCTTCATGTCCAGCTCCGGGGGCTCAGGTTTATGAAACTGCTGTAATTTGAAATCTTTCTGAAATGGAGCTTCGCCTCCCGCTGTTAATAAACAACGGCTGTGTGGGGAGCTGAGAATCCTGTGAGGAGGTTGTTTAAACTCCGCGCTGCTTCTGCACAGACGCGCTGGTTCGGACCTCCCATGCTCACGAGCGAGAGACCGAGCATTGTAAAATTGTAAAATTCCCCTTTCCTATCCGAGAGGCCGGTCGAGCAGCGGCAGAGATCGGTGAACTCTTCCCTCCCTCCCTCCTTCCCTCCTTCCTCCCTCCTTGGCAGTGCGGGGAGCCCGCGAGTCCCGCCCGGCCCTGCGGCCCCGGGGCTGAGGCGTGGGCCTGCTCGGCTCGGGACAGAGCCCCGGCCCGGCCCGGCCCGGCCGCAGGGTAGAGCTCGGGACAGAGCCCTGGCGGGACCCTGCAGGACCTGCCCGGCCCGGGACAGAGCCCTGGCACGATCCTGCTCCCCACGCTCCGTGTCGGAAGGGGCCCGTACCCCTCCACAGGCCAAAGCTGTTTTTGAGAGGAATAGCGGATTTGTCTTTACAAACGAGCTGTGGGTCTGCTGGTAGATAAAACTAGCTCTGGGAGATAAAAGAAATAATGGGAAGGATTTCACTGATTGATGAATGGAAAAAGATGTTTACTTTTATAAATAAATTTTAGGTTTGCTGATAAATAAGACATTGAGAGATGAAAGAAACAATAGGGAAGAAAAACCCCTAAATTCCCTAAGAATTAAAAGGGAGGGTTATACCTTAGAGGGAAATCTTTGGGATCAGGTATGCTGGGGAGTCTGAACCTCTCAAGTACCTCAGCCAATGGGGAAGGAGAGAAGGGAAATGTGGCTGGGAAATTGGGATAAAAAGGAGGCTGCATCCTCCAAAAATTGGAGAGACCCCAGGGGAATGCCCTATGGCCTCTCCCTTTAGTCAAATAAAGTCAAAGGACTCCTCTGTCTCCTTTTTGGACATAAACCTCTGGTGTTTGTGGATTAATTTTCCTAACATTTTGAAATGTCACGGGAAATCTGGCCTTCTCTAACTCGCCTGATGTAACTTACCAGCTGAGGATACTGATCCACCAGTTTCAGGCCACCAACTCAGTATTTGCTCACTATTATTTCCTACAATATTCTCAAGAAATCATTGATTCAATACTGACAATTTTAGTGCAACTAAAACTTTCTATCAGGCAATTCAGTATCATTGGTCTCCTTGTTAATTTTCAAAGTAAGAACACAGAAAAAGGTCACTAGTGTCAAACATGCAATTCCGTAACACAAAGCAACAAAGCTAAACATACTGATGTAAGCTGATATGCTTACTGATGATAGCTGATATGAGACTGTATCACAACATGCAGGACACATCAGGAGAAATCTTTTTCCAATTCATTTTTATTTTGGTTTCCATTGTTTACAGCACTGTTACAGGACTAACTCATGCAAATTTATCACCTTAAATACAGCAGAGAAAACTCACTGGTAAGGGTATTTTGAAGAGCTCCATGAACATAATACAACAGGAAAAGTAAGTAGCAGCAATAAGATAAAAGTGCATTTAGCTGACCTTCTTTAAATGGGAGTTTGGGGAAGACTGTTTCTGGAATTACCTGTTTTAAGGAATAGTTTAGCATTCTTTATGAAAATCAGAAGAGAACAAACTCATGATAGTGTTCATTCCTCCACCACTCTCAATTAAAGAAGTACAGCTGTAATTTGTTTCAGAGGAATCCAGCTTATAGGCCTGTCTGTTAAAAGTTTGATTCTCAATCACTTGGGCTTCCAGGACAAGGGTTACACTCACACATGTTAGCAGTTTTGCTTCTGAAAAAGTTCAAGTGGTTCTTTCCCCCATTCTGTAGGTTAGGCTTCAGCTCTGCACTGAGAATGCCAACAGCACCTGGGCCTGAGCAGCATCACACACACAGCAGCAAAACACTGGGTTCTAAAACCCATCAGCCTCTTTTCCCTTCACAGATAAGACACTGGCTTAAAGATCAGCTCATTTATCAGATTTCCCCTGAAGGCCTGAAGAGATAACACTACCTCATCAAAAGCAAGTAGTCATGAGCTGCTAAGCAGTAGAACATCATCCTCTGCCTTGACCTGGAACTGACAATGTCCTTGTGTATTCGGGACTCAATAGAACAGAACACAGCTGTGTATGTGACAGCTTGAGAGACTAAAGATTCAAATTTATTAAACCAAGACCTGCAGCACAGTAAAACTAGATGATCCCACTTACTCCAATATACTTCACCACAAGCTCAGAGTACCCACTTCCAAAAGCAAGGACTCGAATTTCTTTCTTGCTCGTTCTCAGATTTGATCACATTTATATTCCCATCCTGGTGGATGCCTGAGGAACTCAGTCAAGGTCAAAAAAAACCTTCTGATAGAAAGAGCTTTTCAGTTTGAGTTGGAGTCAAAGCTTTCTACTGGGAAGGGAAAGGTTTGTTTCCTTTCTGCATTCTAGGGATGTCTCACCGCCAACTCCTACATAATCAAGATACCTCAAGTCTTTCTACAAATCTCAGAACAGCCTTACCTAAGAAGTACTTACTGATATTTTTACTCCCTCAAGTATCAGACAGCTTCTTTCTGGAAGTTCCATGATAAGAAAAACATGTGAGTTATCACAGGCACATATATTCACACCTGAGCATGAATGAGAAATCCTAAAGCCATTTTCAAGGGAAAAGTCTCTTTGTCAATATGAAAACACCCCACTGCTCAGTAGTTCAGAATTCAGCTGGGACCTGCTCAAAGACAGCCCATATTCTATGTGTGTGATGCTGAAGAGATATAGGTTGTCACTAACCTCAGAACTACAGGATCTGATTCTGGATTCCTCAGATATTTTGTAGGCAACAGAAAGATTATAACCAACACATGGCAAAATACTGACCTACAAGGAGAGAAAGAAGCTTGCAGTAGAGGAACTTAATCCTACTCAAGCTCCTAAAATCAGCCAGAATTTGTTCTCTGCCAATTCCGACTGGAAGAGACTCAAGTCCTTACAATTCCCAATTATTATATTCCAAATGCATCAGAGCAAAACTCAACAATTAATTTCATGTATTTGCAAATAGAGAATGTATTTAAAAAACTAAGTTGCTTTAAGCCATTCTTGCCCTGTAATGAACTACAAGAGCCACAACTCCCCCCACCCCAGAGGAGCTGTACTTGCCAGCATGTTCTGATACTTTTAACAGAAAAGAAACTTATCAAATCCTATTGCTGCCCAGACTGTACTTCCTGTGGGAACTCTACATGAAGCAACATCTCTTACAGCGTGTCATCCACATGCTGTTCTTGTGGCCAAATAGTGGTCATGGAATTCCACAGGCATGCTTCCAGAAAGACAGCTGTGCTTTTCCAAAAAAAAAACCCACATTCATCAACTGAGCTCATAATGCAGTGCTTTACATTGTGTCAACTGGCTTCTCTTTCCTAGTTTTCTTCTTCAACAAGCTGCCAAATTATCAGCACTATCTCCTTCACAGGACCCAACTCTGTCTTTGCAAACTATTTGTCCATGATGGGAAATGGGCCAGACTGTGTTATTAAAGAGCTCTTAAGAGGAAGAAACTAACTCCAAATTCACTAAGCTTAACCAAAGCAAAATCTTAATCCCTCCTGCTCCAGAGGAGAACTGGGTTTTGTTCACAGGTTTAAGCATCCTGAGAGCAATAAACCTTTCTATGCAGTGACATTGTGATTTTCTGTTATGTTCTAGAATAACGGAATGTTAACCTCAGACAAGCGTGTGTGGGCTATAAATGCTTTGTGAAACCACCATCATGTCTGTGTGAGTGGGATCTGTGTTTAGTCAAACAGCTGCTTGTCACACATACGTCAACCTGGGGCTTGGGAGTCAAAAGTTCTGTCTTTATGAAGTAAAATAAATGACTCCATAAAGATGTGTCAGAATAACTTTTAACCTGATAAACATTTGCTTGATTGCTTTAAATTTGTTTAAAGCAAAATAAAGTACAGTAAAAGCCCCCTGTAAATGTATAAAGCACACACTCCTCCTGAAGTAGCCTGGTCTCACAAGGAAAAAGAAGAGTTATTAACAGGTAGTGTTTAGAGGTGGGACACAGAACAGGGAAGCAGAATCCTACTGTTCACACAGCAACTGGAAACACAGCAATATGCTCTTGCTCATTCCCTTTAAGGAATTCCATCACCCACCATGTTCTCTGCAGTAATTAAGAGAGCACTGAAGGGAAACTGTTGTTTTTCTCTTTTTCTCACACTATCTGCTTTGCTGCAGATACTGATGTGTGAACATGTTGAGCTCGCTGTCAAGCCAACCTGCTTTGTTCCTGCAAGGACAGAAAGTTTTGTTAGGTGAATGAAACAGTGAAGGAAGTCTTTCTGACTTCTCAAGCCAGTCAGAAAGAAGTGCAACAAGAATGAGTACACAGCAAGGCATGGAGTGCCAGAGGTTCATTCCAAAAGGCTGCTGCCATTCCTTTGCATGTCAAGAATGCTTGCTTGGTGTCAGTCCCTAAGTTTTGAAGTTTAAACAGAGATTTTGGACACAACTTCACATTGGTCTTACTGTGTAGGTAAGGAATGTTTGAAAAAGTCTTCCCAACAGCCTCTGCAGGGTAAAGAAAGCAGCAGAAAACTCAGTACAAAGGTGAAGGCAAGACTTTTTGCATAATTTTGTAAGGGCCTGAAGGAGCTTGCAGGAGTGGAAGACTGTATGTTTTCATAAATGGGAAGGAACTGTAATTCCAAAAAAATAAAAAACAGGAAGAAAAAGATTCTTTGTGAGACAGAAGTTTTAAATGACTGCCAACAGTCCATAGGAAAGTACCTAGTGAAAGGGAACATGACCTGGTAGGGAAAAGTGCTGACAGCTGCACATCAAGTGCTATGACTAAGACAGAATGAACTCTAAGCCACAGCTCATACGAACATCCTGGGGCAATCACATGAAAAACAATTATATGGAATAATCAAATCTCACCTGAGCAGTTTTGCTTTGCTCTGCAGTGAATCCAAAACTTCTATTTTTTTATTCATGGCAGAAATTTCTTGCTCAAGATTGTCTCGTGTGACATCCACTTGCTGACACAAATGAGCAAACGTTCCAGCAAGCTCTCTATGAAACAAGAAGAGTTGAGTATAATGGAAATTAAGATCAAGCAGCACATTCAAGGAATAAATCCCTTTGATGTATAGGCATGATGACATTGTGACTCAGACACTCATCCTTACACTTCTGCGCAAGAGTATGTCAGAGTATTTTGATTTAAGACATGGAAGTATATTAAGACTAATGCCTAACAGTGCCCAAACACTACATATTCAAAATAAAAGTACTATTGTTTTAAAACATGTGTCATTACATTTTTGAAAATCTGGAATTCAGCATGAATAGAAGGAATAGCACTAAAAACCCCCAAACAGCAGAATTTCCATAAGGGGTTAGCTGAATACAGGGAACTCACTGCTGGACTTGGTGGCTGCAGTTGGAGCCCGTGTAGCTGACAATGAGCTGCAGTTTCTCCCCAGCATACTCCACAAACTGCCTCTTGAAAGCTCTCTCCTTGGCTTTGGTGGTCCAGGTGAGGCGCTCGTACACATAGAGCAGCCCATAAAGGCCAAAAGAGAGAGCAATCAGTCTCCAACCCACAGCCTTCCAGACCTAAGGAAGCACAGGGATAAACAAATTACACAATATTACTGATATTCACTCCCAATACTGGTGCAGAGAGCATTGCAAAATGAGCTCACTGTACTCAAGTGGAAAATCAAAGGAGAAAATAGAAAACCCTATCTGTCAATAGCAAATATCTACAGGATTCAGCAGTGCAAGTGCTTTTTACATCAGTGCTCCAACTTAAGTTATAAAAATGCTCCCTAGAATGCACACATACCACACCACCAACCACGATGATCCCCATGGAAGTTCGAGAAGTTAAAGAGGCCAGTCCAGTCACCATGGACACCATGAGTTCTTCCTGGGTCATAGAGCCCTGAGGCAAAGGAGGCAGACTGGGATTTGCTGGTGTTAAAGGGCGCTGAACCTAATTAGAAAAGCAGGGACAAAACAAAATCAAAGAAGAGAATAGAAGGAGGCAAACTACTGCTCTTCCCACCAAAAGAACTTCAACAGCCATTGAAATAATTAATATCTACCCCAGTCACTCAGTGAGGCACTCTACCTGGTCATTATAGCCCATCAAGGCCCGACGACCATTCTTTGGTCCCAAAAATCTGTTCACCAGCATTGTCCATCCAAGAGAGAAATGGAATTCTATGTCCTCCTGGAAGTCGGCACAGAGCTTGTCACAGTTCAGGTCGTAGCTGAGCCTGAAGCACTGCCGGGGAATTAACATGTCTATCTGGCCCCGCACAGAGACTGGGAGGAGGGGTTTTAAACCATCTACACAGAGAGAAAACAAAAACATGCAAAAAACAGCTGGTGAGTTCACAAGAATTAACTGGTCTTGTATTCTATAATCAAGGTGCTTACGGCTTGTTTCATCCTCTACAGTCAGTTTTCTTAGTATGTTAAATTTTGTAAGCCAAGCATGTTGCAAAGTAAGAGATGCATTATCAATTATTATTCAATTCTTGGTTTTTCAGACCAACCCAGAAGGAAATCTTTCCGTGGACCCTCCAAAATCCTTATAGGTAGCTGCTGAAGTTTACAGATTAGCAAGATCTTGGAAAACAAATCTGAAACCCAGTTCTTTAGGCACCATATTCAGACAGGCACCTAGTTCCAAGTAATTTGTATTTCATTAGGATTTGGTGTGAGAATCTCCCAAATTTCACCAGTTCCATTGTAATGAGCATTACATTATCATGCCACCCAATGTCATGAGGATTACATTGTGACTGTACATATTCATTAGGAAATCACTGCCTAAGCTCAGACACAGAATTAATCCTCTGCACAACAGCATTACTCATCAAGATGGAAACTAAGATGGTGTCAGCTGCACGTCAGCCACTGGATTAATGAGAAACCCAGAACATCTACATAGTTATTTCAAAATGCAATTCAAGGGAAGAGAAAGGGCAGTATTCCCTGTGGAGCTGACCTATCATTTCTTGCTGCACTGTCTGCAGGGAAGTTGTGATAGCACTGGAACAACGATCTGACATGTTACGGCCCAGGCCTTCCTCGATGTGTTTATGCAGCTCCTGACAAATAAAGAAAGGTTATTAAGATTAGAATAAACATAGCTAAGATGAAGGCTGAAGGTATTAGAGCTTGCTCGTTAAAAAGACCCTCCCAAAACAAAAGTACACAATCTGTCCTGCACAGTGTTCTAACATTAATATCATACCTCCCCCATTTTTCAGTGAAGGGGATGAAAAGGCAAATTTTAAAAAATCTCACATGGACTCTTTAGTTCAGGAAAAATTCTGTTCAATCTATATAATATCATATATAACACGTATCAATTTATTACAGAGATTATTAAAAAACTAAAGCTTTAGCTCATATCCTAGCTAGAAGATTGAAATGTCTAACAATGAGCTGGCATAATTACTCAGAGCTTAAAAAGGTCTCTTAAATTGCTTAAGCAAACATCACTTACAGTCTTGTACACTTTAAGAACTACTTGAGATGGGTGGAAGTCTGCTTGGTATTCATCTACCAACACCGAGAGCCGTCTGATTTCTTCTGCCATTGCATTTGACACCTAGAGAAACAGCACAGCAGAGAAAATAGAGCTTCTGAAAGCTTTTCTCCTCTTCCCATATTTAACTCCCACATTTTTAGTACTTCAAAGCTTTGTCAGCACTGTGCATTTTCCTCACCATGCTGGTAGCTGTTTCAGACAATCAGTTTTCTGCAGACACTCCTCCTTACCTGCCTCTCCACCTCTTCAGTGATTTGTTTGATTTTCCTCTTGTAGTCTTGAGTAAGGAGCTCCAGCTGTTTGTCAATGAAACCTAGACGATCCTGGCGTTCCTCTCGCATTTCCAGACAGTAAACTCTGGTGAAAAAAACCAAAAAAACCCCATCCATCAAAATGCCAAATAAACGCATTTTCAATCTATAAATATATTTGAATTCCAGAAATAAGACAGATTTTCCTGCCCAGTAACAAAACATGTCAATATCTGCAACGCATTACACAGTCATGGCACAGGACAAAAATAAAGGTCCTTTTCCCAATACTTCCATCATTCACTAGAAGCAAGACCACCAATACATGTCCTTCCTGCTCTCAAACATGCTGCATTCTGGTTTGCATTTCAAATATTCATGTTCCCTTACATTTCTCCCAGAATACAAACTGCAGTTATGCAAGCACCAGCACAGCTCTCACCGCTGTTCCTGGGCAGCAACATGCACAGAGTCCATGATGAGACGAACATCTTCCGCAATCTGCTTTGCCCTCACCGTATGCTGCTCGAATTTTGTTTTTACTGCTGACTGTGAGATACATTCCTGTAATCAAAAAGCAGCCCAAGATTAGCAACAGGCAGAACCATACTAACACAATTTCTTCTCCCTGTACAATCTATTTCCAAAATATGTCCCCACAAGTGCCAGTCTTTCAGGAGTAAAATCTAACCAAAATGTCGGCACACATAATGCTCACCTCAAACCTTCTCTCGAAGCTTTGAAATTCAAGCATTCTTACTTGAAATCCATCTGCCAATGCTCCACCTGAGAGAAGGAATGCACAAAACAACCACTTAAATTTTGAGAAAGCAATCAGATGTTGGACATCAAGAAATGCTCTTGCTTTACACTGAAGCCAATGTAAAAGTGCTACTAAGTCACCTCTTCTGTTGGGATTGCCTCATTAATAATTTGGCAATTAATACCAATTAATTTACTACCCAATTAATTTAACTACCCCAATTTTATACATTTTTTGAAACAAGATACTTTCTACTTTCATCTCTGTAAGTCAATGGAAAGTTTCTGCTAGCTTTCCTCACCTCCTTCTGGCATCCCTTGAGCCCTCTGAATCCTGGCATTCAGCACCTCTTTTGCAGACACAAAGAAAATTCGATCCCCTGCCTGAGCTCGATCCACCACACCCAGCTCATCCACCAGGAAACTGGTGCACCGCTCCATGTGCTGCCGGCGCACCTGAGGGACAGCCATGAGAAACCACACATGCAGTTAAATCCGTATTATCCACCTCTTAAAGGTTAGACCAGGCACCCCAATGCCCTCTGCTGGTCTAAGCTAGCAAAGAAACATTGAAGAAAAAAAATTTGTTATTTTATGGAATTTTCCAGAGGTTTTCTAAAGTGTTCTAACTTTTGTGAGACTCTTGATTTCCTGCTCAGAAATTTCAAGGCTCATGTCCTGATCACTAGTCTATGTTCCCTCGAGTCTCCACACTAAGGTGATAAAAATCCAACCTGTAAAACCATCAGACATAGCACTGATTGTATCCCCAAGGACCAGAGTCAAAACAGACTCCATAATATCCATGCAAAGAAAAGCAGTTTAAACACATCACAAACCTCTTCCATGTATTCTGGTTCAGAGGCAGATGCATCCCAGCGGTTATTTAAAATAAATATATTGGGTCGAGATAGACGTTCGTTCACCTTGTGAAAGAACTGCTTCTCCTAAGGGAAATGAAACAAAACCTCTTTAAATTAATATGTCAAATATTTTTAACCTTTAGCCAAATTCATTGAACAAGTGGGCTTGCACATACAGTTTGCATCAATGTTGATTCAGAATTTGCCACCAGGACAAATACATCAGCATCAAGACAGAATTTGTCAATCCAGCTGTCCAGCTCTGTGGTTACATCAATGCCAGGGCTGGAAATAAAGAGAAATGAGATATTACTGTGCTGTGAATACAGCAAAAACAGAATTTAAAAAGTTAATAAGAGCTTTTCAGAGCATTAATTTCCCATGTCTGAGCTACACTGCCCTGAGGTGAGAGAAAACAGCCTAAAAGGAAGTAATGACCAAGAAAATCACAATTAATTACAGCAAGGGACTTTGGTCACTGTCTTAGATTAGAACCCTTGAGGTTTGTTAAATATGTATTTGAAAACATTTCCATAATTAGTCTGTGATAAGCAGGAAAGGAAAGAAAGCTATTTCTCACCTGTCCATCAGCACCAGGTCGTCCTTCAAGAGGGAACATTTGGAATTGGGCCACATTACACTGACTAGGCTGCCAGCATTCAGATGTTCATCCTGATGAAGGGCATGAGCCAGCTGGTTCACGGTCTAGGAAGAGATGGAAATAACATTTCCTGTTTGCCAAGACCCACTAACACATTTATCCTCCCTTCAGGGCCGTTCACAGACAATTTGAGATAAAGCCCAAGCTCAAATTATTTTCTCTCTGGAATGTTTTCCACATAAAACCTTCTTGAGTGTCCTAGAAAAAAGGCAACTGCTAGTGAGAGTTTATGAGAGATTTTTCCTGTCAGGAAAGGATACTGAGGAATTACCAGGAAGTCTGTGATTCCGTCAGTTATACAAAGCTCAGAACTTCCTGAGTCATTGTTCCCTGCTATCAGTAACAAATACAACATATCGTCTCTTCCATAAAATGAGCAAGTCTCCATTCTGCAACTTGCTTCCTACATCTAATAAAGAACTCATTCTTCATCTCCACTCCTTTAATGATTGAAATCCTTAACTGTGAATTTTTTTTCCCCTTTTCTGACATTTCTGAAGAGCTCTTAACCTTATGTTTAAGGANCAGGAAAGCCTCGTGTCCATCTGTCCCTTCTACACGCAAGAAGCAATTAGTGGTGTGTCCAATTCCTGAAGGGAGAACCTTGTCCCACAGCATGGCATTTATCACAGTGCTCTTCCCATTGCTTGTCCTGCAGTCAGATTAAGGACAGTGTTTCAGGCTTCCAAAATGAGCCAGGTGTGCTCATTTTGATGTTACAAAAGCAAGTTTTCTACAGCCAAGCTGTATCAGAGGCATTAACAATTTAGGTGCCAGAGGCAACCTGCAAAAACACTTTTCTACTTTCCTATTTAAAGAATTCTTCAAATTGAAGAATTATGTGATACAATACTTGTTTCCAATTTATAAGAGCACCTGCATCAGGGACATTACAAGCAAAAGCTAAAGCACTAGCATTTATATAAATATTTTTTACTGGCTACAATACTCAAATGCTTTACTGAATGGGGAGCATAGGCAACACAAGCATGTGACTCACCTCCCAAAAAAAGCAACTTTCATGTGTCGTCTTGCCAACACTTCACTAATACCACTGACTTTTGACAGGTAGCCTTTGACTTCCAGTACCTGCTCTTCTGTGGTGACAGGATCAAGCTCTGCATTCTTGTGTGTTTCTAAAATCAAAATAGATCATGTCTCTGAATGCCAGAAGCCATCTGGGTCAGACCAGGGTGAAACCCCTCTCTGTGATGGTACCACTTAACATTTATCTGTGTCCACAGCTTGCATGGGTGTTCTTGACACTGGCAATGACACCCTAAGGTAATTTTACACTAGGATTTATCAAATGGACTCTTCTGTGTATCTCATAACTGTTCATCCTTGGGACTGCCTTGAACAGAACAGCCAACAGTGCAAACAGGCCAGCACCCTTAGAGATAAAGTCTCTCTGTGCCTTAAGCTGTTAAAGCCAATTACTGGTGTATGTTACATGTCAGTGGCAATGATGTGTTCAGGCAAGAATAGTGAAAGGATTATAGGCAAAAAATACCTACTGGGGTTGTGTAATTAATTAAAAATCTCCCAAACATAAAAACCAAGCATAGCTCCCTAACTAGCTCAGTTTCTTAACATGCATGAACTTCACATCTTCAAATATGAACCTGAACTCCCCCCCAAATTCAACAATTTTCCGTTTTTCTTACAAACATGAATGCATAAACAGAGATGCATGTATAAATAAACACAGATTTAGCAGTTCTGTTTAACTGATTGAGGGGGTTGGTGTGTGTTTTGAAGGAAATCACAAGTAGGTAGAGCACTGTTACACACTCATAGTCCAAGAACTCAAATTACCTTCTAGGAATGAGGAGCTCTCGTTGATGTATGCAGCCAACTGTTCAAAGATACCATTGATTTTCTTCTTTGCAGTGACAAAATGTTTAAGTGGAGAAGCATTTACCTCAGCCATGTGTCTTTTATCCTTCTTCACTGCAACTATTGAGTTGGAACGAGTAAACAGCAGGGACATTGCGCTACAGGGAAAATCCAGCAAAGAGCAGTGTCACCAAGTGGAAACGCCTCTCCAAGGGGTGTAGTGACAGCACAAGGGGGAAAGGCTTTCCACGTACAGAAAGCAGGGTTAGATGGGATATTAGGAAGAAATTCCTCCCTGTGAGGATGGTGAGGCCCTAGCAGAGGTTTCACAGAGAGGCTGCCCCATCCCTGGAAGTGCTCAAGGCCAGGCTGGACAGGACTTGACCCACCCTGTCTGACAGAACGTACCCCTGCCCACAGCAGGGGGTGGAACTGGATAATCTTTAAGGTCTCTTCCAACCCAAACCATTCCATGACTCTGTGATCCAACCGAGCATCTTTACAAGAACTAGATAAAGATACATTTTAAGGAGTATCTTCTGTCTTTCATAAAGAAATTGGTCCACTTTATCAGAAAAAAACCCCAAAAGTCTTTCTTTCTCCCTTCCAATAAACAGGCTCGCAGCGATCACTCGTCCTCACCCTCTGCTTACTTTCAGGATGAGTTACGTTTTCACAAGTCACGCATGGCCAGCTTGAGGCCCTCTCGGAGACAAACGGCAGCACTTTTCCCTGCCTTCTCCCTCGCCCCGGCCGCACTCGGTCCCGCAGCTCCTTCAGCGACGCCGAGTCCAGCCGGTCTCCGCCCCTGTGGCAGAGTGACGGCGGATGACGGACAGAGGCCACCGAGCTCCGCCGTCACGGGCTCTGCTCCGGTGTGCCCCAGAGAGTGTCCCCGGCTCTGCTCCCCTGCCAGCCCGGTGTGCCTGGACAATGTCCCTGTTCTGCTCCCCCGCCAGCTCTGTGTGCCCGGAGAATGCCCCCGGCTCCACCCTCTCACCATCCCAATGTGCCTCAGGGATGCCCCCGGCTGTTCCCTCACCATCCCGGAGTGCCCGGAGAATGCCCCTGGCTGTTCCCTCACCATCCCGGAGTATGCCCCCGGCTGTTCCCTCACCATCCCGCTGTGCCTCAGGAACGCTCTGGGCCCTGCTACCCCGCCATCCCGGTGGCCGCAGAATGCCTTGGGTTGACGCCCCGGCCGGACGCCGCCTTCCCTCAGCCCTCAGGGGCGGGAGGAAAGGGCGGGAAGCGCCCGACTCGCGCCCCCTCAGGACCCTGCCCCAGCGGGTCCGACACTCACCCGTCCCTGCCCTTGTCCCTGCTTCTCGGGAGGCGACCCTCAGAGAGACTGGGCCGACCTGGAGCAGCTGCCAGGTCCCCTCGGCCCGGCCCCGCCCGTGGCTCACCTTCACCGCCGCTCCCGCACGGCCGCCATGTTACCCCGCGGCGTCGTCGCCCGGGAGGTGCGGGGATGTGTGCGTCATCGCCGCGCGCCTGCGCGCGGGGCACGCTGGGAGTTGTAGTTCCGGGCCTGATGGCGGGCGGGGGCCCGGGCCCAGCTGAGGAACAGAGCCCACAGACCGGGAAAGGGTCACGGGAAAGGTTTAATGCGAGTCCCCGTGCTCAAACCGTACAGATCGTTAACGCCACCACCGAAGCGGCCCGAGGAAACACACAAAAAAACCCCCAAAACACTGAAAAAAAATCAAAAAACAAAAACAAACAAAAAAACACCAAAAACAAAAACAAACAAACAAAACACCAAAAAAACCAAAACAAAAAACCCACAAAAACCAACCAAACAAAAAACCCACCTCAAAACAAAAAAAAACCAACCAAACAAACAAAAAAACCAAAAAAATCCCCCCCCAAAAAAACCAGAAAACCAAAACCAATAACAAAAAAAAAAAAAAAAAAGGAAAAAAAAAAAAAAAGCTACCAAAAAAAAAAAACCCAAGCCAAACAAAAAAAACTGTTGCTGAATAAATACATAATACATATTTTGGACATCTCTGACTTGCTGATCAATCGTTTGGTAACAGGCAGTTCTGGATTTCACGTAACGCGACTTTAAATACAATTTTACTTTTCAAACGCTTGCCCCTGCCTGGATTTTTCTCTCCTGGGCACGGGTGAGTGTATGGCCTCAAAATAGACCTAAAAAGCTCAAGGAAAGCAGTTGGGAAAGCTGTCTGTCCCCTTCCATGTCTGAAGCTGCTCTGCCCCATTAGGGTGACCCATCCCAGAAGGGCTCTACTCTGACAATCAGGCAGCAGAAGCTGGAGACACACAACTAAAAGGCACATAATTATTAATTTTTTTCCCCCCTAAGGACAATCACTCTATGAATGTATTGCTTGTGAAACACACTATTCTGGCATAATGGTGTCTGATAAACAGAGCGGGTATCACACAGGCAGAAAAGGTTTCTGCCCCTTCACTCTCTAACCACAGGTCTAGTCGAGATATATTTTTATAACTACTGGCTCACCCCAATCTCTCAGCACTTCCCAACCACTCATTTCTATCAGCTTTGACCCCACTGGAGAAGTTTCTGCAATGGAGTGTTTTGGTTTTCAATCTCAAATAATAAAAACACTGAATAATTATTTCCTCTAAGAACCAGAGAACAGCTCTTTCCATCTAAAGTGAATGGGCCATCGAAGAAAATTATTAAAACAATCTCTGACAAATGGAATGAGGCCACCGAAGACCACTGGGACCTCTGGGTTGTTATGCAGAGATTGATCAGAGCTTTTGGCTATTGTAACATGGTATAGAACAGATAATTCTGAGAGAAGCCCCCTGACTGATGGAGCTGTTCCCAACCTTCCCTTTCTTAGATTTGATCTACATATTGACATGGCATGAATTTGTGTGGGTATGCCTGCTGCTCTTAGCTGGAGAAACAGAAGGTAAGGGAGGTTTTTTATCTCTTCAGTCCAATCCCAGAGGTAAAGCATTGTCAGGGGACCTTCCCTTAGCTAACCAGAAGCACCTATGTTGCCGCTGCTGCTGCTTTGAACCTTGTGATTTGCTTGCAAGGACAGCGAAGAGGTAAGGAATCAGATGATCTTCAGGCTCTTCCAACTCATTTGGTGTGACACTTAACCGTTATGACTCCTGGAGTCAGCTCCCTGATTGCTTTACATTTGGAATAATGTCCAGGAATTATTGTGTAACATCCAGTCCCATATATGCTGTGGATGAAAAAAGGCTTCCAGCTTGTAACTTGCCTTCAAAAAGCTGGATTTCCGATCCAAAAACCCATTTTTTAAAGCCAATGAATCACTGGTGAAAATTCAAGTAAACAGCACTTTCAAGAAACAGTGGATGAGGAGCAGAATCAAAAATGAAGGCACAAAATCTCCTTTGGACTTCTACAGCAATATTCCTAGATATTACCTGCAGCATCAGAGAGCGAAGTCCTCCAGCAGTGGAGTCTTAGAACATCATTAAAAATCACATTAAAAATCATATAAAAATCGAATCCAAATAGCTCTGAACAACGCCTCAGAAACTTTCAGCAACATTCCCTGTTTCTACTCCAAGTCAGCAGTGAGCAGGGCCAGGGAAAGGGCCTCTCCTCCCCGGGGAGCAGAGCTCTAGGGGTCGATGAAGGACACGGCGATGTAGCGGGTTCCTCTGGTGGTGGGCAGCCCCTCGTGGTAGTGGGTCAGGCGGCCAGGGTGCATCAGGGTCCAGCCCTTCCTCGGGGCTCGGATGGAGCAGTTGTAGCGCAGGAACCGGCAGCCTCCGCCCTGGGGGGACACAAGGGACACGTGAACCTCCACAAGGGACACATCAGCCTCCCCCCCAGCGGGACACAAGGGACACATCAGCTTGGAAAAAGCACCTCAGGGAAGGGGTCCCTGCCTTCTGACAGTGTTGTATTTGTGTTTCGGGACTTTAGCTGGTCAGAGTGACTCTGGTATACGTTAGAAAGTCTCTTTTCTCAGCCTGACAGTTGAAGGAGTCAGAAGTCTTCAGTTCTCAGGCTCAAGGTTGTTTATGGTTTCTTATCTATAAAATTCTTTCTCCTGACCTGCTGAGGTCCATCCAGCAGGACAGTCAGAGGCACTCTGCCTGCCCCTGGGGTGTTGTTATCTTCTATACTAAAAACTACATGTACAATATTTACAATTACTTTCTAATATTTATCACTTATGTTAGACAGTGAGCTTCTACTCTAAACCAATCTAAAAGTGCCAACATCACAGCAGAAGATGGAGGCTAAGAAGAAGGAGAAAGAAGAATCTGAGCGTGTCCAGCCTATCTTGCTCCCTGAACCTTCATGCTATAAACTTCAAAAATCTATTTTTTACTCCGTGATAAATTCACTATCATTCTACTTAAAATGTCATGGCTTGCAGATCTTTATATAAGGCTGGTAATTTGCTTCATGAGTTATAATCAAAACTACTGGCATTTTGGGCTCTGTGCCAGGGTCTCTGAGTTTTTGGCAGGGGTCTTGGCAATCTAGGACAGCCAGAGGGATGTCCTGAATTCCAACATTTGTGTTCCCCCCGATGAAGGAAGGAATGATGCATCTGACTCCATGTTCTCAGAAGGCTAATTTATTATTTTATGATGCTATATTATATTAAAGAATACTAAACTAAACTATACTAATGAATACAGAAAGGATACTTACACAATGCTAAAAAGATAATAATGAAAACTCGTGACTCTTTCCAGAGTCCCAACACAGCTTGGCACCAACTGGCCAAAGAGTCAAAACAACTCACAGCAGAATGCAGTGAAACAATCACCTGTGGGTAAACAATCTCCAAACACATTCCACATGTGAGCACAACACAGGAGAAGCAAATGAGATAAGAATTGTTTTCCTTTTCTCTGAGGCTTCTCAGCTTCCCAGGAGAAAAATCCTGGGTGAAGGGATTTTTCAGAAAATGTGAATGTGACATCACAGCACTTCTGAAAATGTGACAAGGTGCTTGGGGAATCTCCCGTGTTCTGATGCATTCAAATGTCGCCACATTTCTCTTCACAGAGAAAAGCAAGGCACAATTCTTTCCAAGAATATTTCTGGGTTTCACATTCTCTGAACCTCAGAGAAAGGAAAAACAATTCTTATCATTTGCTGTGCCTGTGTTTGTGCCAAAGTAGAATGCAAAACGGAGATTGTTTACCCAAAGTGATGAGGTTTTGTTTCCTTGGCCTGTCAGGGCCAGGTGTGTTTGTGTGTCAGGACTGTCACTGACAGTCACAAGATTCAGAGCAGTTGAGTGCTTGGCAGATTCAGTTTAGATGTAATGTAACATAATGTAATATAGTATAGAATAATATAGTATAATAAAGTAATTAATTAGCCTTCTGATAAGATAGAGTCAGATGCATCATTTCCTCCTTCATCAGGGGCAAAAATATCCACTACAGTCCTCTTCCTCCACCCCCCATTCCCCCAGGTTTAAAAGTCTCCTGCCATGAGGCATCACCCTCTTTTTCCACCTGGGGGGTCACCTGGATGATCTGGTGTCTCCTATCAAGGAAATAAAATTAGGACTTTGTCCCCATGTGGAGAAGAGCACTTCTTGTCTTTTACCTTTTGCTCTTTGTAAGATTGTGTGGGATCCATAGCAAGCTGGATTGGACCCAAACAACCCACCATGAATTCTTACAGCCATTAATTGTAATCCTTAGTGCAAAGAAGCCTGATGTGGATCAGGGCAGGGTTTTCAGCTGCTCCAGGCGCTGTGCTGCACTCCTGAATCCCTGGCAGGCACTCACCTAGTAGTCCATGCCCACTCTGTTCAAGGCAATGTTGATGGTAAAGGTGGAGGTGTCGTGGTGGGGCACCAGGGATGGCTGCTCATCAGGTGTATTGCACTAAACAGTTTTTTAGCTACTTTGCACTGGGTTCTGTGTTATTGCACAGAATAGTATGTTTATATCTTCATGGGATTCCTCTTTTATACCACATGGTCTTTCCCCCAGAAGCCCCAGTGGTGATGGTGTGTCCCAGATTTTCTCCTCCCGTCGCCCCCTCCTCACTTGTATCCCCTTGGCTGTGGTCCTCTTCCTCTGCCCCCCATTCCCCCGGCTTTAAAAGTCTCCTGCCATGAGGCATTGCTCCCTTTTTTCCACCTAGAGGGATCATCTGGATGATCTGGTGTCTCCTATCAAGGAAATAAATTAGCACTTTGTCCCCACGTGGAGAAGAGTGCTTCTCATGTGGGCTAGGGTCCATAGCAAGCTGGATTGGACCCAAAGAGCCCACCATGAATTCTTACAGCCAATAATTGTAATCCTTAGTGCAAAGAAGCCTGATGTGGATCAGGGAAGGGTTTGTGTGCAGCCTGATGTGGATCAGGGCAGGGTTTTCAGCTCCTCCAGGTGCTGTGCTGCACTCCTGAAGCCCTGGCAGGCACTCACCTCGTAGTCTATGCCCACTCTGTTCAAGGCAATGTTGATGGTAAAGGTGGAGGCGTCGTGGTGGGGCACCAGGGATGGCTGCTCATCAGGTTTGTAGCGAACCACAAAGGCCAGCTCAAACTGGGTCTGAGAGGGAAGGACAAAGAGCACTCTGTTAGAGGGCTACAGTGGTCTGGGGCTTCTGAGCTGCAGAGCAGGGAGTGACACTGAAATTGCATCCCACTGCTAAAGGACCAAGGCAATTTCTCAATGACATTCTTCTGCCTGATTGTTGGCCATCTCCTAATGCACATGCTTGGGTCACACTGCAGGGTCAATTCCTCTGTGCTGGGAAATAATGTGTGTATTGCTGGAGCATTCTCCTCACAAAGCTGCAGCTGGAGGAGCTGACCACGAGTTTTGCTGTTAAGGTGGACATACTGTGGCCTCAGCTCTCTTTACAGAGAGCAGCAGGCACAAGCCTTCCCAAGGATTTTTCCTGGGAAGGCAGTGAGAAGCACAGAGAGGAGAAGAGAAAACAATTCTTATCTCTGTTCACTGCTCCTGTTGTTTTTGCACATGTGGAATGTGTTAGGAAGATTGTTTACCTGAAGGAATTTGGTAATTGGATTCTGGTGATGGTTGTTTATATTAATTGGCCTATTAGGTCCAAGCTGTGTCCTGACTGTCTGGAGACAGTCATGGGTTTTTCTTTAGTATCCTTTTAATATCCCTTTAGTATAGTATCTCTTTAATATAGTATAGTATATGTATATATTTTATATATACTTAATAGATATATAAGTATAGTGTATATATATAGTAATATATATAATATATATACTATATATACTTAGTATATGTATATATATATATTTAATATGTATACATTTAATATAGTATAGTATAATGTAACATAATATAGTTTTAATAAAGCAATTGTTCAACATTCTGAATCAATGGAGTCAGATGCCAATCATTCCCAGATGTTGGGGTTGCCCTGCAAACAACAGACATACCTTGGTGTAGTATCCTGGGTACAGCTTCTCTGTGATGGGTGCAATATAGTCCAGAAGAAACTTATACCATTCTCTTTCAAAGCCAATTTGGTTCATGTGTATGTCAATAGTTGGGACATTCTCATATCCTCCTTGTATTCTGCTGTCCTGAAATAGAATCAGCACAAATACCTGTAAAGATGGGAACCTTGGAATTCAGGAATGTAAAGTACTTGTTCCTGGTAACTACAAATAAATATTATGTTTGTTTTTTAGAATTTGCAGGATGGAAAGCTCATTTCAAACCATAATTAAACCCTAAGGGACACAATATTACCATCAGAGAGGCTGAACACTGGAACTTCAGAGGACACTAAAGAGGACTCAGGGAAAAATCAGAGTTATTCAGGAGCAAAATAAAGTATTATCTCTACTTTTCTGGTTTAATTCAGGATCTAATGCCTTCCCACAGTAGGCACTGCTATCACCAGAAATGCACAGAAAATGGTGCAGCCCAGAACTCAAAGGAGCTCCTGCCTTTACTTACCGTGTTGTCACCTGTGGACCACTGGCCATAATGTTCCATTTCTTCCACCAGCTCATCACAGGCAGTGTCAGTGAAGATGGGGAACCAGTAAACATCTGGGCAGGGCTGCAGATAGCAGACAGGTGAGAACAGCAGAAACAAGAACAGGTGCTTGAGGCAAAGGAAGTAGGGCTAAAATGAATGTAGACTGAGGAAATGGAAGGAAACTAAAATATAGAGAATGGAAATTTGTCTTCTGATTTATGTGCCCCACTCCCACTTAGGAGAGCTGGAATGATTTGGCTCTGAAAGTACTTTCAAGGTCATGTTTCTTATGTTCAACTGTTTATTCCTGAGAATTACAATAATGATGATAAAGCATTGTCCCAAAGCTCATTTCCCATTCTGATGGATAAGAGTGATGCTTTCTTACCATTTCTACCAATTTCCCTTTCAGAGCTGCTGTGTAGTTTTCGTGGATGTACTTTTCTCTCCAATCCTGCAATTAGAAGAGAAGCAAACCAGTAATTTTTGTGATGCCCTTGCTTAAAGAGGTAATAAAAGGCCAGGCACTCATGCAAGCACTATTTCACAGGCTTTGAAGATCCATGTGTTATGAATCCCAAAACATGTTCTTTTCAAATTTTGTGCCTGTGCTCCTCATCCCACTTGAGAGTCACCATTATTACAAAGCCTGGGCTTCCCATAGTTATGAAGCTAATATCAGATTTTCCCACATTGCTGTGCCTTCTGAGTATGCAGGTTATCTCACCTCAGGATTGCTGAATATTTGCCAGAGGTCATTGTGGAGGTGACTTGTCTGGTAATTCTCCAGGGACAGTATGTGTCCAAACTGATGCTGGTTTGTCAGGTACATAAAGACTCCCTGCAGGACAGAAAGAAATAATAAAAGCCTCATATTTCTGAGAGCCACCATGAAACCAAGTACTGTTCATTTACTCATTCTTTCTCCTGTGGGATTTCAGTTTTATTTCTATCCTGGATTTGCGAAACTCTGAAAGGGCACAGACAGAGACAGTAATTGTGTGTCCTGTCAGCCAGGGCTGGAAGCAGAGGAAAGCAGCAGCTGTGAGATTAGAATCTTCCTTCTTACCCTGTCAATCCCATTTAGAGCAGTCCTGAAAAGGCCTAAGAACAAAAATGTTATCCACATTTAGTGGTCCATGGCCACACATCATTTCACAGTAAGGCAGAAATCCCAAGCTGTTCCAAAATCTGCACTGTACTGACTTGTAAGAGTTATTTACATTTAGTGGTCTATGGCTACACATCATTTCACAGAAATCCCAAGCTGTTCTAAAGTCTGCACTGTACTGACTGGTGCAAGTTCACCCTATCCCTGCCCTGGCAGAGCTGAATGCCTTGAAACTGCTTAATCCTGTCCCCTTCAGGCTGGCAGGCAGCTCTCCTTGACTGACCTGGCTGCGAATGTTGTGGCACAGAGCCATGTCAGCATCCAGCTTGCCACTGTGGAACAGATCCCCCTGCTCCAGCTCCGAGCGCAGAGCCTTGCCTTTAACCATGTAAACACTGCTGATGTAGGGAACGTTCCAGAGCCCACTGAAACACAGCAGAAGAAAAGTGAGATACCCCTAAGGATGACAGGCAGCACTGCAGCATCAGCCAGGCTTGCCTAAATGAGCCAGCTCAGAACAGTAGGAAGAAAACCATACCAATAGAGATTGGCATTCCAGAAAAAATCACTTATATTGCAGCTTTTAAGCTGCACAAATGCTAGCCCACCAGGAAAGCAATTAATTGCTACTGTGTGTTTTTGCTAGGGATGTAATTAGTGGCTTGAATCTCTTCCCAGAGAGATCAACATATTTATTCCACTGATTTAAAGAAACTGAACCAGCCAAAAGTGCATAAGCTGATTTCCAGCATTTACTGGCCTATAAAAAATAGGGTCCCTCAAGAATATGAATGAATCAACAACTCAATTTTGTGACTCTTCCATTCAAAGATCACCTGAAAATTGATCTGACAGAGATTAAACAGGACTTTACAGGTTTTTAAGGATCACACTAACTATAATCCCTAGGTGGGAAAACATGACTTGAGTAAAATGAGATTTCAGGAGTCAGCACTCTCAAACCCTTACTCTGATCAAAAGAAAGTCTGCCCCAAATATGTTATTGTCTCTGCTCAGGGGAGAATATAAAGCAACTTCCAAATGGGAACAGAGACTTCTTTTCCTTTCCTAGACACAAAGACATTTGCACTCTCTGGTTCTTGGACATTAGTTTGATGACAATGCGCTGCAGCAAGCTTTACATTTGAGGGACTTTATCAGGGAAAAGCTCTCTTTGCACACTCACACCCTCCTCCTTTGAACAATATCCACATAATCTTCCGAGCGGGCGTAGTATCCATCGGGGCTCAGTGCTCCCCAGAAATTGGACCACAGCTTCTCATGACGGCTTACCAGGGGGGCAATCACCAGCCTGGAGGCATGAAAGAAAAAGGAATTGCAGGACAGGATGTTACCACAGGAAGAAAAGGAAAATATTTACAAACCACAGTACTGTAAGAGCTGTTTCCTCCCTCACTTACAGAGTTGCTGTTTTGTTAACTCTGTTGGAATGAAATGCCACATAAGAAAGGGTAAATATGGTCCCAATCTCCTCTCTAACTACACTCTGCACCAGGTCTGTTAGAATCCAGTTTTTTCTAGTGACTATATAAAAACAGAGCTAAGGATGATTTACATCCCCTGCCTAAATTCCAGGGATTACAATTACAGTGAAAAAAAACCCATGTAAGAGGTGTTTGGCTAACATCTCATCTCTGGCACAGCTCTCCTGGTTCCCTAAATATCTCAGGGATGTGCACTGAATTCCTCACGTGAGATGAGCAGTAAGCATTGCTCAGACCAAAGAACTCACTTGTTCTGTTCAATCAGGATCCTCAGAGTCTCTTTGTTCTTCAGAACTACCTCAGCATCCAGGCTAAAGTAATAGTCACAGTCAGGATCCTTCCTGCACAAATCCCTACAGGCAGAGAAAAGGAAAGTCACATCCTAAACCAGAGGAAGACAAAGGACAGAGCACCAAGAATTCCTTCACCTTGTAGTCTAAAGGTCTTCTGGGTGCTCAGAGAAGTTTGGTTTAATGTAACAACCCAGAGGGCCAGCATAGTACAAGCACATCAGATTCAGTATCCAATAACTAATACTGAGACACAGCCAAAATCACATTTAGCAAACTTTCTTCAGCTCAAACTGAAGAGGTTCCTATTCACAACTGGCCCAAATCCCAAAACCTGAGCTCAAACCTCCTGATTACAGACAGGAAGACACTCCCCCATTAGTTCTTAGTTTTGCTACAGCACTCCTCCTCTTCAGAGATATGGGTGCATATCCTTTGTGCTCTGTGACTGGGTATATAGACAAGGGCAGGAGATACAGGGCTATCCTTCTGTCAGAACAAAGCACCAGTGAGAACTTAGTTCCTGAAACTGGATAAAGTGAGCTGGTATGGAAGCTGATTTTTTCCCAATATATAAGGGCATCAGAGTTAATGCTAGAAAAACTGAAAGGGTGACTGAGAAAAGAAGAGCAATCATTCGATAGGGATGATTCTCAGAACAAACAGATGTCTTAGTTTAGACACAGGCTGTCTCTACTAGCTGTCATGTATGGCCTCTTCACTTACATGCCCAAGTTACGTGCCTCAGCATTCTCCACCTCATCATCCGGTCCGATCACTTTGACAGCGAGATATTCTTTGCCATGCTCTTCTACAAAAGAGTCCACCTCCATCAAGTGATGTTCCTCCTATTCCAAAAGTAAGGAGAAACACTTAAGGTGGACCCATCCAGGCCACTCAGCCTCCTGCTGTTGAAAATGAGTAGCTGGGCAACAGCTCTTAAGCCCACTTCCACACGTTTACAGCTGGGTGGGTGTCGCTGCAGACAATTATGCATTCTTGAGGGTGCCATTGCACAGAAGTACTGTGATTACACAGCCTGGAAGTCTAGCCCAAGGCTGCAGAAGTGCCTAGAGTACAGGATGAGGTGTACATTTCCCCACATTTGCTAAGACCATCACTTCACTTACATGGTTGTGAATGAAGAGCTGGATTCGCTGCTTCGGGTAATGAAGGTTACGAAGCCGCAAGAAGAACTGGGAGAGGAATGGGGTGGGCTGCTCGATGAAAATGCCAATCAGAATCATTGGCAATGCCTCATCCTGCATTCAGGGACAAGAGGAGAGCAGTGGGGAGTCATGTTTAACATCAGACACCTAACTGTAAGACTTGTTTTGAAAGCTCTGAATAAACACAGCAGCCTTACCTTAAACCCTGAGAGGCTTCGCAGACCTTCATCACACACCGTGCAGCCAGTCTCAAATGTCCATATCTGAGGAATGTAGTTTCCCAGGTAGTTCAGCTGCAGCTGCAAAAGAAGTTTGCCAGATTATGCATTACAGGGCAGGGCAGTTTTTTTGTGTGTATCCCCACTGTGGGGTCACATTTGAACTTTGTTTACCTTCTCCATGAACTAAAGAATCTGAAAAGCATGACAGCCTGACCATCCCACTACATGTGGGTCATTGAACCAGATCCATCTTGCTGCTATGGGCCTGGACTGCTTATTGAGTGTAAATGTACACAGGGAAAGTCAGTCTGTGTGGAGGCAGTAACCTGATCCATCCAGCCTAAAGGGTCACTTTGCAACAAACACTGACCAAATCTTTCTCTCAGGACAGTCCACTTACCTTGGTGGGTCCATTTCCATGGATCACCACAGGCAGAGTATCATATAACAAGTTTCTTGCTCTCACTCGTGCGTTTTCAAACTTCAGAACTATCTCATCTGGAAATGACATTACCATCATGTTAAGGCTTTTATTGATAATTAGAAGCACAATGCCTCATTTATACAGAAAAATTAAAGTGTGGACAACGGCTAACCGTGCACAAGTAGTTTAAGGGCTACAGACGAAATCTTTAAAGGAGAAAAAAATATTCAGAATGATTCTGTGAAGTAACAGGAGGATGCCTGGGAAGCTGGACAATGACTGGGAGTTGGCAGAAGCCATACTGAAAGGTTCTTTCAAAACTGGCAGTGAGGAGCACCTACTGATGACAGGGACAGCTATTGATGGGAGGACTCAGGCCCTTCTCACCTATGTGTTCTATGCACCTGATGTCTCTCTCTGTCACCCCTCACAAAAGTCCATCCTCTGGGCAGAGATCATTGAGGATGCTGCCTCAACACAACCATACAAAATCCTTTGGAAAAAAGACTAGCACAGATACAAGCTGCACTCTGTCATTGATATAATTAGCACAGGAGCCAAAAACTACACTGCCATTATCACTTTTTACTTGACCAGAATAAAGACAGAATGGTGCAAGACTGAAAACATTAGGCAGCATTGATAGGGAAGTAAGTGAATCTCTCTTGCCAGGACTAGCAAAATCAATGAGCAGGTCAGGTCAGAAGCCTGGTACTATCAGTGAGTTCTCACAGGCTTATCTGGCTGCTTCTCACCTCCCATGGCATTCCAGCATGGCTCTGAAGCAGAAAGGCAGGCAAGCCCTAGGCAGGGCTCTGTGTTATTACTTGCACTGGAAGTCCCTCCCAGTTTCAATCCCCAAGGCTAATGCAATCCGACATGCCTGGAGATCAAAGGGGCAGGGAGGTGCGAAATGAAAAACCTGACCTGCATTCCCTGAAGTGGAGAAGGGATTGCAATGAGAACGTAGTTGGTCTCAATGGAATTGCAAACAAATCCCAGAAGTCTGGCACAGACTTTTACTAAAGTTTTTTCTGTGGGGACAGCCATTTCTGAAATACAATCCCTTCAGCCATAACTTTATTTCTGGTGTCAAAATGCAAGTTGCATTCCAAGAAGAAATGAGCTCCTTTCTTCCATCTCACCTAATGCTCCATTTAGGTTTTGGAAGATCCGGCTTCTGTGGTCTAGACTGATGTTGATACTTTCCTTTAAAATAATTAGATAAACAACCTTAATTAGAACACAAAAGGCATCCATTCTTTACATACAACAGACCCTATGCTCATTGAAGATATATCCCATTCTTATAGTAATTTGTAAACTCTCCAAACTCTGAAGCCTTAAACATTCCCAGATAATCACAATATTTATTCAAATCTGGGACAATTAATCTATTTTCAAGAACAAGTTAAATATATTATATTAGGCACAACTATGCAAATCCTCTCTCCGCCTCTTTTAAAGCTGCTGTGAGTGTGTCAATAAATCTGCATCATATGAATGAAGCAGACTTACACACAGCCATATAAACCCCACAATACATAAAATAGACAGGAATGCCAGAGAGAAAAACCATCTGCTGTGAAAAGTTTCTTGCCTTCTATCCACAGGGCAAGTGTGACCCTGAGCATTGCCCCAGGTACCAGTGTCAAACCAGAGGACAGTAAGGTGCAAGATCAGCTTGTGCAATGTTTGTTTTTATCCCCTGCTGCAAGTGGGACTAAAATGCAGCTTTGACTGAACAGAATTCTGTGTCCCTGCAGGCATCTGTAAGACTGATTACTGGAAAGGACAGCAGGGTGCTAACATCCACTGTCTGAGTGCCAAGTCAGGGGAATTACTCAGCCCTTGTGTGGCACAGGGACAGAACTGCAGATGAGAACATTAAAGGGACTGTTCATGTGGAAATGTCACAGGCCATACTCAGATTTGGGGAACTAAAAAGGCCCAGCTGCTCTAAATTTTCTACCAACCTTGTTGTCTCTCTAGTCTGAGAGCAGTTCCTTATTTCAAACGTTCCCTTTTGATTTATTTGCTGTTACAGTTTGAGCTCTCCATGCATTTGGTCTGTCCCCAGGGACAGACTGGCCTCTGTGATGCCCAGCTGGGCAGGGATACCAGGACCAGAATGACCTGTGGGCTGCATGGTCTGGCCAATGCACTACAGTGCTGGAATCACAGTGCTGCTTCCAGGGTCCATTCCAGGCTTCTGTAGGATGTTAGATGGCATTTTCCTAAAATGTACTTCAGTGCTAGGCTGGCTGGCTGTCTCTAAGCCAGCGCTGCACTCTGCAGTTTCACATCCCCTGGGAGGAGGCTGGTTAGTTCCTCCACACTCAATGGCTTTAAACACCAGCACCTACAGATAGTGGTATGAGCCTCCAGTAAGACTTGTTTTCAGACATCTCTCTTTTCATTCACATTTTTTATGCTTAAATATAAAAACTGCTGATACCAGAAAATGAGGGTACTGGCTAGAATGCAAATTTTCACAAACCCAGAATCCAGATACACCTACTCTTTTTTCTGGATCCAAGAAGATTTTTGTATAGAAGAGCTGGTCACTGTCATCATCCTGTCCTTTCCACTCCTCCACAAGCTTCTTCAGGTTTGGAGCATAACCTATGAAGCCTGTGGGAATAAGGATGAGGAGGTGTTTCAACCCAGATGACCAAAAAATAGAAGTACTCCTGTATACATGTACTTTCACTTCTCTCACATGAAATCGCACTACACCCTGTTGCTGCAGAGACTCATCAACTTTCAGTTTGCTTTGCCACTTCTCCCACAAAGGTCAAACAGGAGGAGAAAGCTGAAAGCAAGCTCTGTGTCTCACCTCCAGAACCCAGGAAGCGCTTTCCATCTCGCACCTGAGGGTACTTGGCTTCCAGCTTTCTGTCAGGATAGATGTAATTCTCTGCTGAGAAAACCACCTTGCTTTTGGCTTGTTTGAACTTCTTCAGCAGTTCTGCAGGGCCTGAAGCAAAGAGCACATCATAGCTAGAGAGAGAGAGATAGACAAAAAAAGAACAAAAGGAAAGGAGTCAGAAAAACATGTCATTGAGCAAAGTTTCTAGAAACAGATAATTCTTTGGGAATCCCTTTCTTTTAGTTCTGTTTAACAGTATTACATTTTTGGTAATGCAACTAATTAAAGTGTTGTTTTATTTGTATGCTGGGCATATGAAAAGACACTGAGACTCCAACCCTTCCTTTTCTCTCTTCATCTCTCTGGAGAATAATTCTTGGCTCTCAGGATGTGCTGCAGCCTACTTCACCTTATAAAACAAACAACTCTGGTAAGAAAGGCCTGCCTAGTTCCAAAGGAATTGTCTGCTCATTCTCTGCAGATAGAGGCAGCCAAATTCCACTGTGGCAGAATCAGGTACAACACTATCAACTTCATGCAAGAATTGGCATCAGCCTGTTCAGATCAGCCCTTCCCAAGTGCCACGGATGCAGCTCTGAGCAATTCCCAGGAAACCAAAGAGCATTCATGGAAAAAAAAAAAAACACAGATATCTGGACATACTTTTCAAAAGCAATTGATTTCACAGTTCATTTCTTTTCAGTGAGAACCCGTCCAAACCACTGTAAGATTCAGTTCATGGCAAATTCTTTGCAACCATTACCTTTCCACAAAAAGGATGATCAAGTCCTCCTTATCCCCAAACTGCTTCAGAGCTGACTTGAGGAGACGAACCTTCTGCCCCCCTCCAGCTGGCTGCTGGTCATCTCCACCCTGCCACTCCTCCTCCAGCCCCAGCACCTGCACAGCAACAGGCACAGGGTTATTGTATTTGCATTCCCCCCACACTGACTCCATGTTCTCAGAAAATTAATTTATTACTTTATGGTACTATATTATATTAAAGAAGGCTGAACGAAACTAAAGAATACAGAAAGGATACTTAGAGAAGGCTAATTTATTATTTTATGATACTATATTATATTAAGGAATACTAAACTAAACTATACTAAAGAAGACAGAAAGGATACTTAGAGAAGGCTAAAAAGATAATAATGAAAATTTGTGACTCTTTCCAGAGTCCTGACACATCTTGATTGGCCACTGAGTCAAAACAACTCACATCAGAAACCCAATGAAACAATCACCTGTGGGTAAACAATCTCCAACCACATTTCAAAGCAGCACAACACAGGAGAATTAAATGAGAAAAGAATTATTTTCTTTTTCTCTGAGGCTTCTCAGCTTCCCAGGAGAAAAATCCTAGGTGAAGGGATTTTTCCAGAAAATGTGAATGCCACTCAGGGTCACCTCAACAGGGCACTTTCCCAGCAAGGCTCACAGGAAAGAACCAGAACCCACAACCTTAGTGGTCCTGATAACTCCCAGTGCAAATCACAGCAAAAACAACAGCCCCAGGACAAATGGACTAGGCAGCCTTTGATCCAGTGTCTGGACTGGACAATCAGTGTCACAAGGTAACACAAAGCACTCCTGGCCACAGGGACAGGAGCACACTCTGTACTGTGTGTCCTGGCAGTGCAATGGAAAAGTGCCATGAGGCTCCCTTGAGCAGGAGTTATGGATCTCACCCCAAGCCAACACTCAGGATACTGCAGAAATGACCCAGTCACATCACTTTTCAGCCAGTTGAGACGATGTGTGTCCTCTCTTGAGCTTTTATTTAATCACTGTGAGGCCAAGTCTGATCCATTCTACAATTTGAAGTTCCCTTTGACCAACTGTCGCACATTTCTCTTCACAGAGAAAAGCAAGACACAACTCTTCCCAAGGATATTTTTCTGGGTTTCACATTCTCTGAACCTCAGAGAAAGGAAAAACAATTCTTCCCATTTGCTGTGCCTGTGTTTGTGCCAAAGTAGAATGCAAAATGGAGATTGTTTACCCACAGTGATGGTGTTTTGTTTCCTTGGTCTGTCAGGGCCAGGTGTGTGTATGTTTGTGTGTCAGGACTGTTGGCTGACAGACACAAGATTCTGTGCAGTTGTGCAGAGTTGAGGGCTTGGCAGATTCAGTTTAGATCTAATGTAGTATAATGTAATATAGTATAGAATAATATAGTGTAATAAAGTAATTAATTAGCCTTCTGACAAGATGGAGTCAGACGCATCATTCCTTCCTTCGTCGGGGATTTCCCTGAAAATTCAATAACCAACCCCCATGGAAGGTGCTAGAAATCACCTGGACTTTGTAGTTGAAGAACTGGGCTGATCTCCTGAAGCGTTGGAATCCCTCAGTCTGCTTGGTGGCAACAGTCAGAACCAGCAGATTTTCTGCACAAAGGGGAAAGCACAAGAGATACTCAACGTGTGTGGTTTCCACAACGTGCTGCTCCACACCTAACTTGATTGTGGGTATAAAATGAGAGATTATGTAAAGATACAATTTCATTGCCTGAGTTCTGAGCATAAAAAAAGAAAATAAAATTAATTTAGTAGGTTTTTTGCCCTGCTAGTGAAAGCTACAATTCTCCTCTCTCACACAGAGTACAGAAGAAATTAAACTTGAAGATAAAAAATAGAACTACCACAAAATGCCCATCTGAAAGTCATCAATTTAATGCAGTTTTGACTTTCTGC
>VZSU01002120.1:94228-127388 GCA_013398715.1 Nesospiza acunhae | reverse complement strand
GACGGGGCCGTGCGGAGGTTGCGGTGCGTCCAGACGGGGCCCGGCGCCGGGGACTGCGTGACGGTGCGGGAGGAGGTGGTGGCTCACCGGAGCCGGCCGCACCTCTACCTGCAGCGCATCCGCATCGCCAACCCCACCGGGCGGGTGGCCGCCTTCGAGGCCTCGGCTCCCGCCGCCGCGTCCGCGCTGGGCGGGCGCTTCACCACCAGCCTGGAGAAGGTGGAGGAGCGGCAGTTCCTGCTCTCCTCGGGCCGCCTGCTGCTGGCCGGCAGCCCCAAGGTGGTGCTGGTGGTGGTGGCTGCCAAGAAACTCGTGAGCCGGGTGCAGGTCGCGCCCGAGTCGCACTTTGACGAGACCGTGCTGTCCGTGGTGTACACCTCGGAGCCCATCGAGGTGTCCAGGCTGGAGGAGACCTTCAGCAAGCTGAGGGAGGCAGCCAAGAAAGAGATGCTGGAGGTGATGCAGATGGGGGTGGAAGATCTTTTCCAGGAGCACCAGCAGACCTGGTCTGACGTGTTCATTTCAGGTAAGGAAAGTGATGCTCGACTTCCATGAGGCTGCTTCAGACGGTGTCTGAAAGCTCGGTGTCCTGGTTGCTGTAAGGTCTCCAGAGGCTCTGGTCTTCCTGATGAGTTGTGGGATAGTTAAACAGTGCTTCTGGTTTGGAACCCAGCTTATCTTACACTGGAGTACACCTCACTACATATAGAAAGTGATAGAAGAACATTTATAATCATTATTGTGTGTGCTGCTTTTCGTGGCTTCAGGAACTTCACTGATTTGCCTGCATGTCAGTTGGAAATAAAGTTGACCTTTAGTGATAGCATAAAAGACATATTCTGCATGGAGATTAAGGGCCAATCTACAAAGATGCTTTTTCTTAAGATTTTAATGTCTTATATAAAAGAGTATCTGACCAAATAACGTAGAACTTGTTATTTTATAAAAAAGATTATGTTCTTTTGACAGATCATTCTTGCAGAGTCATGACAACAGGCCTGTAAGGCATCTGTATATTAAATTAGCTTTTTCTTTAGTGGGAACTTGGCTTTCAGACTCCCAGGTAGCAGAGTGTTGTCTTAGACAAACACAAGGAAACATTTCACTTTTGTTACTATAGGACACAGAAACAACACAAGTGCACACACTGCTGCTCTCAAGGTGAAGAAAAGGGAAGTTTATTTTCTGACTCCAACATTTATAGTTTTTTAAAAGTGACAGTGGATTGGAGGGTGGCAGTGCCACCTCTTCAATGACACTAGGCAAACCAACAGTCCATCAAATTTCTCTTCCTCTATAAAAGAATGCAAAACAATGAGTTATTTACAGAAAGTGTGTGAGAAAGTTCGTTACAAGGATGTAAACATCAGAAAGCTTAGAAAACCTTTAAAAAATCAGAGCGGCACACTTTGGTGTTTTATGGATAAAGAACACCATATTGAACATCAGTGTGCATGTTTGATCTTCCTTTCCTCCTAGTTAATTCCTGACTATTGGTTGTTTTCTTCTGCTGCAGGGATTGAAATGAGAAAGATCACAGATGCACATACCCCATCCAGTGAGACTGTCAACATGACCCTCTACTACGTGCTGTCAACTGTGCCAGCCCCCCTGCTGGACCCTCTCCTTGCTGGTGAGGACAGGGAGAAGATTGAGGCCAGCCTGAACTATGCTGACCACTGCTTCAGCGGCCACGCCACCATGCACGCCCAGAACCTGTGGCCACCCAGGCTGACCAGTGTCAGCCAGATCCTGCAGCTCTCAGACCTGTGGAAGCTGACTCTCCAAAAACGGGGCTGCAAGGGCCTTGTGACAGCTGGAGTGCACGGGCTGATGCAGGGAATGGTGCTTAGTTTTGGGGGTCTGCAGTTCACAGAAAACCACCTTCAGTTTCAGGCTGACCCTGATGTACTCCATAACAGCTACTCCTTACGTGGGATCCATTACAACAAGGACTTGATCAGTTTAGCTGTTCTCCTGGATGCTGAAGGAAAGCCCTTCTTGCATGTGTCTGTGAAGTTCCAGGAGAAGCCTGTCAGACTGTACGCCTGTGAGGCAGGCTGTATGAACGAGCCCGTGGAGCTCACCTCAGAGGCACGAGGCCACACCTTCCCCGTCATGGTGACCCAACCCATCACACCACTGCTTTACATATCAACAGATTTGGTCCACTTGCAGGACCTAAGACACACACTCCACCTAAAAGCTATTCTAGCTCACGAGGAACACATGGCCAAGCAATACCCAGGCTTACCCTTCCTGTTCTGGTTCAGTGTGGCCTCCTTAATTACTTTGTTTCATTTGTTTCTGTTCAAACTCATCTACAACGAGTATTGTGGGCCGGGAGCCAAGCCCCTCTTCAGGAGTAAGGTATAAAACTGCTGCTTTTGGCTGCTGTCCACTGAGTGTTGTCAGCCTGATGTTGTGTCAGCTGTGCCTGGGCAGGCTCTCTCTTGGACTGTGAGGATTTTCAGCTTCTCTTGAAACAAGCAATCTGTGACCTCTTCTTGCAAGGAGGATTAGAGCAGGGATTGGAGCAGTAGGGCTCAGAATCGTTAGAAAAGATAAACTCATCATCTGTCCTTAGACATTTGTGAGGCTGCAGGTGGAGGCAGACTCAGCTATCTGTCCTTTTCCCACACATCAGTGTAGGACATTGCTTGTTTCTAGGCCAGCACTTGCAGTTGCCATGAGGTGATGCTTCTTGTTATCCAGTACCAGGAAGCGTGTGAGAGAGCTGCTGTACTTGTCTGTACTGCTGTGTGGAGACCTGCATGCCTGCCTGCCTGCTCTGAATGTGTGAGGTGTCCACAGCAGCACCCAAAGGCAGGCTGGTGTTGGAGGTGAAGCTGCTGACTTGCTGGGACTTGTGGTAGGTGTTGATATTATAGACACTGTGCAGCCCTCCATCAAACCACACTTACCACTAATATTTTGGGAGGATGCTGAATTGGTGTTTCTCCCAGTCAGACAAAACACAAAGCTGTGTTAAAGGAAAGTACTGAGTGCTTTTTACTGTGAGTTGAAGGTTCTGGCACCAAGCTCTGGAGCCAGAGCTCCAAGCTTATCTTACCTGGGTGTAAAGAATTTCAAGTTGTTCTGAGTTGCCTTGGAAAACTTATTTGCTGTAAAAACTTAGCACAGAATAGACAGTAGATGGTGAGTTCTGCTCTTAGTACTGGGACTCTCTGATTGTGTGGAAACGCAAGACCAAGCTGGATTTGCTATGTGAGCTAGATTTGCTGTTCAGAGGCCTCCCTCCTGAGGGCTGAACTGAGTTAAATGTAGCTTTCATTTAGAAAAAAAGGAGATGATAGTTAAACAGCTGTCAGAGGAAACGTTCTAGCTATAGATTGTACTGTTATTCCAAATTATAAAATCGAGTTTGATTTTGGATAGCTAAGGCTGAACAGAAGGTATTGAACTAAACTTGACAGCTGGTATGTAAGGGGTCTTTAAAGTGAGCTGGAAGTTTCCCTGTGAGCTCACTGGTTTTGTCATTTTGAGCACTGGAGATCAAGCCTGATCCCAAGCAGGTCTGAATACCTGTGATCCAATAAAAGATTGAGTGGGAGGTGCTTGTAGCCAGACAAACTAACCTAGGAAGAGGTAGGATAGAAATGTAAATCAGACAACTGCAGTTAGAAGCCTCTGATCATGATCAGAACCTCAGTGCAAAGGGAGGAAGGATTAGGAGGTGATGTCAGTTATGTGTAACAGCCCTGAAATGTGTCCTTGGAATTATGTAATTGTGTCCTTTCACTGTTGTCTATCCAGTTGCCTTTGTCATCTCCAAGACTTGCCTTCTGCCTTTACCAGTGACCTGTTAACCCTTGCTGCAGGTGGCTGAGCCCGACTCTGCGCGCTGAAGTGCCCAGAGGCTGCACAGCCACAGCGAGGGCTGACCTGGCTCCTCATCCTCCTGGGCACTGCAGAGCACACACCTCTGCTGCCTCCTCTCAGCTGGACCTGCTTCAAACTAAGGTGATGCAGAACTTGATTCCAGAAACAGGGAAGAAGTGGAAGGCAGCTGAAGCTCAGAATCTGTAGCAGTAAGCAAGATAGATGGCGTTGAAATAACATCCTGTTCCATTCCTTGAATGGGATCATCCCCTTGTCCAAGTGAACTTAGTCCTGCTTTCAGCCTCCATTTGCACAAGACACCTGGCGATATTGCAGCTGAGAACAAGGAGCATTTGAAAGCAACAATCCTTCTGTGCCTTGCTATTACAGGAATCTGAGACTTGGAAGGTGTGGTGATTCAATTGTTTATCCCAGAAGCTTGTGTAACAGATGTGTCCTTTCCCTGTAAGCTGTTCAGTTCCCTAGGAGTAATCTATTTGGTGAAAATACTTGAACTTGAAGATATACCGAGACCTTGGATATTTTGATCTGGTTCTTTTTTTTTTTTTATTCTACAGAAAAATAAAGGATAATGATTCCCTTCTGAGAGTTAACTAGAAAACTTTAGTGTAACTTCCTTTCTTGTATACAGTTTGTAATTTATTGCTTGGGGGGAGGGGGAGTATGTTAATTTTTCCTCCACTTCAGTAACAGTCAATTGAACTGTCAATATCTAACAGTCTTAACTGTCAATAAGTTCTGGTAACAAGTTTTTCAGCCTTTATGACTGTAGAGTGCAAAATCAATTTAATGAAATTGTTTTCTGGATATGCACTTGGAAATGCTGATCTACACGTTTCCTATTCCAAGCCTATTGAGACTTTGTGCATTGATTTGTTTTGGCTATGGGGGAAGACACCCCACTTTCTAGTGACTTACAGGTTGTTTGGTTTTAAAATACCAAAGCTGTTGTTTCTAAATAAATATCTTTCAGTCTAATCTGATTGCTGAAGTGTGGTTGGTTTTGTGTCTCTTCTCTCCTGCTGTTGCTCCCCACCCAGTTGAGATAAGCAGGGCCTTATGTTACATCTGTTTGCAGTATTGACTGCAAACTCCGTGTGGAAAATAATATATAAATGGATATAAGACAATTTGGAAGGCACAACAAGTGACAAAAACACACAGGGTAAAGCTCATCTCCATTTCCTTGCTCAGTATAACCTTGTTCTATCCTGAGGAATGAAGGCCAAGCTTTACTTTGAAGAACACAGAAATAATCCCAGGGAACCATCAAGCAGCAGATTTAACAGCCACCCAGCAAGTAATAAATTTGGCACAGTTGGTGGTCCCAAGGAAAAACTGGGTCAGGATTTAACTTCAGATTTTCAGAGGGGTTACTGTCTGCTTGCAGATGAAAAGCATCCCTCAGGAAAGCAGATTTGAGTGTCTAACTTTTCTGCAGACAATTCCATTTTCTAATTATACAGCAGAGTTACTGCCCTTCAAGGGAATAAAGACAGGGAAGCAATGGAATCCATTTTCAATTGTACACCGGTACATTGTGTGTTGAAGGAGATATTTACTATTTGCTTTAACAGAACATACCAGAAGCTCCTCCTCTTTCTCACCAAAGTTCCATGAGCTGCTTAGTTTCTGTGAAATATCTGGCATGAAGATGATAAGAGCTTTCAGGGGGCTCTTTCCAAGCCAACGTGGTATCAGCTGGAGGCTGAGCCATGTGATATTTCCTGGCAGAATTGCCAGCAGCCTGACACCCATGGAGTCCAAGGAAAACTGTTCAGGCCTGGAAAAGATGGATAAGCTACCATCACATAAAGCATGAACAGAACAAAAAACAAAACAGCTTTGAGAGTGTTTTACATTAAATATATTAGTATTCCTATGAGAATTTCCTCCATAACAAAAGAACTGCTTCAGAATTCCTCCATGAAGAAGGGGGAAAAGACAGTGTTTCTCTATTTACAGTATGCAAGAGAGCAGAAGGTTATATTTGTTTACATTAAATATATTAGGATCCCTGTGAGAATTTCCTCCATAACAAAAGAACTGTTTCACAATTCCTCCATGAAGAAGGGGAAAAAGAGACAGCATTTCTCTATTTACAGTGTGCCAGAGAGCAGAAGGTTATATTTGTGACATGCAGAAATGCTTAAAGAACTAAACAAAATTCCACATTTACAAGCACACAATGAACAAAACAAGTTAAAATAGTAACTGACCATCCAAAATTTATATTTTAATTGGAATTCAGTGAAAATGATAGTGACATGGAAGTTAAACTGAGCAGCATAATGTCATTTAGCTTATAAATTCAGACACTAAGAAGTGAGCCAACAAATTAATGGAAAAAAAAATTAGAATCTCAATTCTGCACTGTTAATCCTGGTTTCTGCTTTTGTCAGATAATAAATACAAGATGCCAGAACAGAGTTTGGTTGATCCAATTTGCAATTCAAAACGCAGCTTCCTCAAGTGCTATTGTCTGGGTAGGAAAACACATTCTTGAGAAGCAGATAAAACAGCAAAGCATTCTATATTTCTGCCTTCCACATGTGTGCTCCAGGCATCTTTCATCCAGCATAGTACCTACTGCTGAATGGGAGCTCTGGGAATCAAGGATTTTGCTGCTTATTAATCCTGACATTAAACATTAGATTTATTTCAGCATTTTTGAACCCCTTGTTTAATGTCTGTGTTCAACACAACTCTGGTTGTAAACCTGACATTATGATATTTGTTTCCATTCTAGTAAATTAGTTCCCTATGAGTGTCCTGGTTTATGGGATGGAGATGTTTGTTTTTCAAATAACCAACAACAGTTTCTCAATGGTTGGTGGGTGGCAAGGTGACAGAGGATGGAAAATTCCTGTAGTAGAAGATAAAAAGAAATAGAAAAAAGAAAAAAGGAAAAAAAAAGGGACAAGGGAAAGCATTGATATCTAGTCACTGATCTCAAATGTCAGTAATGAATTAGGACACTTATTTTTGTGGCAGCATCTCTGGAGTGGTGAAAATTCCTGCTCTTGCCTGCTTTGTCCTGTGGGTAGAAGTGCTTTGCTCTTCTCATTAACAAGCTCACAGTGTTTTATAGTCCTGCTTTGGGGGTGCACAGGCTCATTTGCAATGCTGCAGGGAACCCTGTTCCCTTCAGGGCTGCTGATCTAACAAAGGGAAATAGGAAAGGAATGGAGTCTGACTCACCACAGCATGCCAGGATTGCAGCTTCATCATGGACAGCTGCTTCTTTGTATGGTTTCAAGTATTGCTTCAAAGCTTGAAGTTCCACTTCAAAGTGGTTAGAGTCTGGTTTGCTGAAGAAGTCTGGCATGCTAAAGCACATTGCAGCTTGATCTGGGTAAGAAAATACAGGTTTCCAGTCAGTACAATGTAGTAGATACCATTCAGTTACACACAAAACAAAACCAAAACAAACCAAGACCCCAAACCAAAATAAAATCCCAATGAGTTGTATAATTGTACAATAACTAAGGTAGTAGGAGAGCCCATAGAGATCAGCTAATGCAACCCCACCAACACATCCAAATCTATCACTGTCCCAATAGATCAGAACTTACTGCTGACATATCATCAAGTGTTAGAATAATTAATTTAACATCGTCCTTCTGTGAACACCTTGTGATGATATTTCAAGGCAGTGGAAATGCACACAGCTGCTACAGATAATAAGCATCTAGTTTAGAATTATTTTTAACCAAGTTGTTTATATAGCCTGTATCCAAGGTCCACCTAAATGAGGATTTTATGTACATAAAGAATTATCCCACAGTGATACAAGTTTTCCATTAGTATTGGAACAGCTCTGCATTTAAAGTCATGTGTTCCAGAGATTAAGGACACCATATAAAATGGCATGGAGCTGAGCCTGCAGCCTACAGCACCCAGGAACTGGCACCATGCTTGGAGTCCTCTTTGCTGTGTTAGCTCTGGCGTCTGCAGGTATGTGTCCAACTTCTGCCTTAATTTTAAATGATCGAGTTAATTAAAATCTAAAACCAACTTTCCTTTTCTAGACAAATTGAACATTATGCATCAAAGAAAAAAAAATACAGCAGAGGATGCTCATTACGAGGGTCTCTTGAAAGAGTAACTGGGTGCTATGCTATTTGATACCTTACAGATATTTTTTTTAAACCTACTTTCAAAACACACATCCTATTTGTATGTCTTCTAGCCTTTGGCTGCGGGGTTCCTGCCTACCCACCTCTTGTGTCCAGAGTTGTTGGAGGGGAAGATGCAAGGCCATACAGCTGGCCCTGGCAGGTTGGTGATTCTGTGCTTTCCCTGGAACAGCTGGGGCTGACCAAAACCACCTCTTAAATTCCATTTGATGCATCTTGCCTGACACCTTTTGACTCTCCTGCTCTGATCTACCCTAAAGTTTCCAGTCTTTAAAAAGCTCTGAATGTGCTGCATTTTGCTGGTAATGTGTAGGTGCACAGTTTGTGGTCTTTGGGAGTGGGGCTGCTGCAGAGCCTCATCCCCCATGGGCAAGGCAGTGAGCCAGGGAGTGCCCAGCTACTGACAAATCACCAAAGGGAACAGAGGGGTGCAATGCATGGACATGAGGGAGATAAAATGTTGGGCTAAAGATCAAGAAGGGCAGGTGCTTGAAGCTCTCTGATGTGGTATGATATTGCTCTGTATGGGCAGATGCTTGAAGCCTTCTGGTGTGTTATGGTGTTACTGTGTGTGGGAGAATGCTTAAATCTTCTGAAATTCTGTACTGTGGCCCTACTGACATGGGAGAATGCTTAAATCTTCTGAAATTCTGTATTGTGGCCCTACTGACGTGGGAGAATGCTTAAATCTTCTGAAATTCTGTATTGTGGCCCTACTGACGTGGGAGAATGCTTAAATCTTCTGAAATTCTGTATTGTGGCCCTACTGGTTGCAGCATGTGCTGTGACAGTCATGCAGACTCTAATTTTAAGTCAAGTAGACTTGGCCTATTTAAGCAAGATGTATTTTAAAAATCAAGCTTTGGATGATAGGGAAGGAGGGAAAACCTTTCTGTGGCCAGGAGCTGGGAACTTCAAAGGCTTCCACCATCAGGAGGTTGTGTTCTGGATGCAGGAACAAAGCACAGTGATGAAAAATGAGTAAGTAAAAGCCTGAGCCTTACTTGGTTCCTTGATCCCAGGTCTCCCTTCAATACAATGCCAATGGCAAGTGGAGTCACACCTGTGGGGGAACCCTGATTGCCACCAACTGGGTGATGACAGCTGCCCACTGCATCAGGTGAATAATGCAGGTAACTCTGACCCAGGAAGCAGCACGTGAGCAGGAAGAGATGAGTGAAAACCATATCAATGCCAGTTTTCCCTTTCCCAGTTGAAAGCTCTGAGTTTTGCACCATATCTTTTGATTAAAAGTCAGGAGAATGATATCTCTTTAGTTCTTAATATAAAAGGGGAAAAAAACGCAGTTACCTGAATTATATATTCTTCATTTCCATAAACAAACTACAAACATCTTTCTGTTTTCAAGTTGCTATTAAAATTCAGCTGTGTTGCCTGTTTCTGTAATATATGTCAGTGAGATCCACAAGTTAACTAATCAACCCACTCCTTAAAGAAATAATCACAAATATTTTGAATATACCAATCATTTTCAGTAGACTCTTCATATTGTGTGGTAGTGTAACAAATAAATTATCAGGTACAGCAATGTCATTGCACCATCAAAGCTGCTTCCACAAATACAACCCCATTTTGCTCTGGTAGCATATGGTTATTGTGACATTCATTTGTAGCAAATATCATAATATGAAATATGAAGGATTGGCTGCATGTTATTATTATAAATCCTGCATATTATATCTGTTTATTATTGAAGCTATTAAAAAAAAGTCCAAATTGTTGCTGCATTGAAGAATGTGAAACCCTGCTGTGAGGAGAGGTTACAGTCAGGGGGGTTCTTATTGAATCTCTCAGGAGCCAAAGGTGCAGCTGCAGAACTGAGTGTTCATCCTTTTCTTGCCCAGTTCTACTCTGACCTATAAAGTGCTTCTTGGAAAATACAACCTGGCAGTTCAGGAAGAAGGATCAGTTGCACTTTCTCCAGAGAAGATCATTGTTCATCCGAACTGGAATCCAAACAATGTTGCCAATGGGTAAGCTGGTGGAAGGTATTTTTTCAGTTTTTAGGTGGAGGGTAAAATCAAACTGCCTGAATCCCACCCATCTGGAGTTATGGTAATTAAATTCATGTTTAGAGCCTCCTGCTACAGTGTCCTGTTTCTACCTTCCCCCTCAGAGAATACAAAGCAATGAACACTATTGATTTTTTACTAATGAATAATGTTTCCAGAAGCCATTTTCATGTTCATGCTTGGGTCAGAAGCTGTTACATGCAATGATATCTCTTGTACAATGAAAGGGAATGGAGCATTTTATACAGCACTCTTTGAAGCCCTCCTCCCAGCAGCAGAGACACAGAATTATGGATCACTAACGTGGCTGAAGGACCCCTGTGTCCTGCTGCAGGCTAAGGGCAGTAACAAAGGAATCCCCTCAGTTCCAGTCCTTGGACTGAGTCCTAACATATGCTTGGTTTTGGTGAAAAAAAACTATAAAAGACAGCTCTCTTCCATCAGGAATACAGCCAGTTCTGCAGGGAACAGCCTTCCAGTCCATGAATTTCCTGTGAATTGCTTTGGGGTGCAGGAATCTTTGCTGCTTGTGCACTGGCCTTTGCTCCCTTGCTTCTCTTTGGAATAGGCCTGTGGTGTTTGTGAGGTCCCCAGGATGAGGTGAGAGATGAGAATCTGACTCTGTGTTCTCAGAAGGCTGATATTACGTTATATTACGTTATATTACGTTATATTACGTTATATTACGTTATATTACGTTATATTATATATTACGTTATATTACGTTATATTACGTTATATTACGTTATATTACGTTATATTACGTTATATTACGTTATATTACGTTATATTACGTTATATTACGTTATATTACGTTATATAACGTTATATAACATTACATTATATAACATTACATTATATTACATTACATTATATTACATTACATTATATTACATTACATTATATTACATTACATTATGTTATATTACATTATATTACATTATACTACATTACATTATATTATACTATAATGGTATACTAAAATTATACTAAAGAGAGGGAAGGATACATCAGAAGGCTTGACAAGAATGATAATAAAAACTTGTGACTCACTCCTCAGAGTCTGACACAGCTGATGGGGATTGGTCATTAATTAAAAACAATTCGCATGGAACCAATCAAACATTCACCTGTTGGCAAACAATCTCCAGACCACATTCCAAAGCAGCAAACACAGGAGAAACAATCAGATCATTATTTTTACGTTTTTCTCTGAGGTTCCTCAGCTTCCCAGGAGAAGAAATCCTGGCAAAGGATTTTTCAGAAAATACCACAGTGACGTAGGCCAGGTGCTGTGTAACTGCTGAGTACTCAGGCTGTTGTGTCTTAATCCATTTTGCAAAGCTTTTCACCTTCCCTTTGTCTCCCCCAACGTGTGCACGGGACCACAGGTACGACATTGCTCTGATCAAGCTCCCTGAGCACGTCACCCTGAGTGACCACATCCAGCTGGCCTGCCTGCCCCCTGCCCAGAGCATCCTGTCCTCCAACACTGCCTGCTATGTCACTGGCTGGGGAAGACTGCAGAGTGAGTACTTGGCTATTTGCAAAACCGTGAAATTAAAAAAAAAAATCACCTTTCAGAAGTTCTGTCTCCTCTGAGATTGATGGCAAAGATTATTAATGGTGCTCAAGATCCCCTCAAAACTCAGTGTAGTGAGGTAGTTTATTATATTAGGCCCCACTTCACTCACACATTATGATTTTTCCTTTTGAAATTTATTTTTCTTGTAACAGAGCTGGTAATGCACCTGAGGGGCCTTTATTGAGCTTTTAGGAGCTATTGTAATGCAAATGTTAATAGTGTGCAGACAGGTGCATTTGCTAATCCCAACACACCTGATGAATGTCTGAAGACACACAAGGGAATAGATGTGAAGTGAAGGAAATCCCAGAGTTGAGCAGAGTTGTCATCTTGGCTCAGGAGGCAATTCCTTGAGGGATGAGTAAATTGCAAACTCCTGAAAATAGAGTAGCTCTTTGTTTCTCTAACAATGAGACGTTTTTTAATGAAATGCAAATTTTTAGTAAGTGAAGGTGCATATGAAAGAATGGAACTAAGGGACGTTCATACCTATAACAGCTTCTCCTTTAATACAGCCCCTATGGAGTGCTTTACCTGGAGTGATGGTACCCAGACACCATTTAGCAGAGCAGTTTTATCCTCCCTTCAGTGCCAGCTGCCACCATGACTCTGTGTTTCTGTTCTCTCTCAGCTAATGGACCCCTCCCTGATAAGCTGCAGCAAGGCCTTCTGCTGGTGGTGGATTATGCCACCTGCTCCAGACTTTCCTGGTGGGGAACGACTGTGAAACGCACCATGGTTTGTGCTGGTGGGGATGGAATCACCTCCAGCTGCAATGTGAGTCCACTCTCAGGGCTTGGGTTTAGATTATTGAATTTGGGATCCCTAACAAGGGGAGAGAATTATGCATCTGACTCCATCTTATCAGAAGCCTAATTAATTACTTTATTATACTATATTATTCTACACTATATTACATTACATCTAAACTGAATTTGCTAAAGCACTCAACTCTGCACAGAATCTCGTGACTGTCAGTGACAGTCCTGACACACACACACACACACACACCTGGCCCTGACAGGCCAAGGAAACAAAACCCCATCACTCTGGGTAAACAATCTCCATATTGCATCCTACTTTGGCACAAACACAGGCACAGCAAATGATAAGAATTGTGTTTCCTTTCTCTGAGGTTCAGAGAATGTGAATCCCAGAAATATTCTTGGAAAGAATTGTGCCTTGCTTTTCTCTGTGAAAAGTTCCAACACTAGACAAACAGGCCTGATGGGAAGGAAAGGTTAAAAACCCCACAGAGGAGCTGCTCACACTCTGATTCTGTTCCCCTTCCTGCCAGGGTGACTCTGGGGGCCCACTGAACTGCCAAGGGGCCGATGGCAAGTGGCAAGTGCACGGCATCGTCAGCTTCGGCTCCGCTCTCAGCTGCAACTACTACCACAAACCCTCTGTGTTCACCAGGGTCTCTGCCTACAACAGCTGGATCGAGCAGGTGAGCAGCTGCTGCAGAAAAACTTAAAAAAACCAGGGTGACATCCAGACACCTGGCTGTGCTGGGGCTCTCTCACTGGGATTTCTGCCCCCTGCTAAGGGAGCTGTGTCACTCCTGATTCAACCATTACCAATTGAAAGTATCCTCCTCTGAAACAGATATCACTTATTCAAATAAGTTTTGATAGTAGGAATGCATTCTCCCTTTATCCTAGAGCTTTGTTGTGGTCATAAAGATTTACCATATATTTCACAAGTGAGTACTCAAATTTGCATTCATCAATGCACTGATTGTTGCAATTGCATCCTAAAAGGCAGCACATGCAGCTCAAGTCTGGAATGTCAAACATCTTTTAATTTAATATAAACTTTGACTGAGAAGCAAAAATCTTATTTCACTTATTTAAATCTCGTGACTTGAACACAGCACATACTGTTCACAAATTCCTGCAGCTCATGATCTGATTTTTCACTTGTTTTACATTTTTTGTAGGTTATGGCAAGCAACTAATCCACTGAGAACTGGATGAGAGATACCAAATGACATTTGATCACAGAACCCTGGCAAGTTACACTTTAACAACACAAGTATTAAACCAAACACTAGTGAAATAAACTGTATTTTTTGCAAGATGAATACAAAACGTGTCTCTGTCATTTTTTTCCTGACTGTTGGCAAGCCCAGAGCCTGTATTTGCAGATAACGCTGGGTGTTTTCCCTGTCCCCTGCCTCGGGCTGGAGCTTGCAGCCTCACCTGGGGGAAGGTGTGAGCCCCTCTGCAGAGGGGGGCAGCAGGTCCTTGCAGGTGGGTGGAGGGGTGATGCTTTTACAGAGAGCTTTTCCCACCTTAGTGCGGCCCCCGCTGGGTTTCAGGGTGTGGAAAACACCAATCACCTGGTTTTAAAATTTTAGAAGTTTAATAGTAATAAAATGGTTATAAAAATAGCAATAGAATTAGAGTAATAATAATTTAGGACAATTAGAATTTAGGACAATATGAGACAATAAAAACAAAGAGTTATGGATGGTCCAGGTACCTCTTTCTGGGCAAAATAAGCCCAAAAAAGGACCCACGTTAACAGAGGATTAACCCTCAAAAGCAACAGCCTGTTGTATATTCATACACCTCATCCATGATGCATAAATTCCATTCAAACACAGGATTCTGTCTGGGCAGTGTCAGCTTCTTCCTCTGAATTCTGACGGGGTCTTCAGGACTGAGTGAGACAGGAAGAAGTTAATTTCTTCTGATAAGAACAATAAATTCTCTTTTTCTGAAAGATTCAGGTGTCCTGTGGCTGCTATCTCAGCGCAAGTCCTTTCTCTAGAAAAAGGTATCTTACATAGCACAGTTTCTATTTTAACATTATGTTATAACCTAAAACTATATTTAACACACTACTTAAGAAAATTAATACAGCATAACTTTCTAACATAACGCATATAATATTCATTTTAATATTTGCAAAAAGCCAATCATAAAACTCACATTTTTCACAGGGGTATGCCCAGCAGGCTGCAGCAGGCTCTGGATATCACAGCCCTGCTCAGCACAGCCTGTCTGAGCTCCCAGACAGCTCCCAGCCTCTGGCTACCTTAGCAAGGTTAGGTGATATCAGCTCTAGTGATTATCAGCTCATTTTGTGATTTCAGCTCTTTGCTTGCTCAGTGCCTTGGGCAGACGCAGGGAGAGAGAGGAGAAGGCTGTGCGAGGTTCTGTTGGGTTTGTTGTTGCTGAAACGGCTCCCGAGATACTAAAAAGACTCTTTTTTTCCCAGCCCCATGCTTGAAGAAGGAGTTGAGATTCCTCAGCTCTGCTTTTCAAGGTTGTTTATTTTCTCTTATCTATTCCATTCTTTCTCTACCCTGCTGAGATCTGTCCAGCAGGTCGGGTTGTGGCACAGTCCCTGCCCTTGGGGTGGTGTTAGCTTTTAACACTAAGGACAGCATGTGCTTTATTTGCAATAATTTTCCAATACCTATCACCTATGTTAGACAGTCTGTCTCTACTCTAAACCAATCCAGAAGTGCCACCATCCCAGCAGAAGAAGAAGAAGAAGAAGATGAAGCAGAAGATGAAGAAGACGAAGACGAAGAAGAAGAAGAAGAAGATGGAGAAGGAGAAGGAGAAGACGAAGGAGAAGAAGAAGAAGAAGACGAAGAAGAAGACGAAGAAGAAGAAGAAGAAGAAGAAGAAGAAGAAGAAGAAGAAGAAGAAGAAGAAGAAGAAGAAGAAGAAGAAGAAGAAGAAGAAGAAGAAGAAGAAGAAGAAGAAGAAGAAGAAGAAGAAGAAGAAGAAGAAGAAGAAGAAGAAGAAGAAGAAGAAGAAGAAGAAGAAGAAGAAGAAGAAGAAGAAGAAGAAGAAGAAGAAGAAGAAGAAGAAGAAGAAGAAAAAGAAGAAGAAGAAAGGACAGGACATGCCCAGATTCCTCCATCTTGCCTCTTGAACCCCCATTCTAAACTCCCAAAATTCTACTTTTCCACCCTGTGATAAATTCACTATCATTCTACTCAAACTCTTGTGGCTTGTAACTCTTCACACAAAGCTGGTGATTGTTTCCAAGGGCTAAAATTGAAGGCACAGGTGTCTTTGACTCTGTGCCAAGGTCTCTGAGCCCCCTGGCTGGGTCTGGAGTCCTCCAGGGCAGCCAGAGGGATGTCCTGGGTTCTGACACCCCTCTGCAGAGGGTGGGCAGGGGGAGGAGTCAGAGCATCTCCAAACACCTGCAGGGGCTCGGGAGGAGGTGCAGAGAGGAGCTGCAGGGCTGGGGGCAGCAGCAGGAGCCCGAGGCTGTGGGTGGCACTCCTGGGAGCCGGGGATGCCCGCAGGGAAGGCGGCAGAGGAGCCCGCAGGTCCCTGCAGGTGAGTGCGATGCTTTTCCACAGCTTTTCCCACCTGGCATCTTGGAGCTAGCAAGGGCAAGGTGTTGTATTTGTATTGCACTAAATAGTTATTTTTCTGTCTCCCCCATGGCCCTGCTGCTCTGTTTTTAGTCATTCAGGTGAAGAGCTTGGCTCCTTTTTCAGTCATTGAGCTCAGAGTGGGCACTGTCAGCTGCCACGCTGGCACAAACCTGAGGTCTTGGCAAAGCGGAATTGTAGGAATGGGTTCTTTGTTGACCAAGTGACAAAACTAATTTTCTGTCTAGTTAAAAAGGAAATAAGCTCAAAAGGTTTTTTTTTTTGTTTTTTTTTTTTCTGGATTAGGTGAAAAAGGCATTTCACAGGCTTGGGGGATTTGACAGAACCAGAGGACACAGTCTCCAGCTACGTCAGGGAAGGTACAGGTTGGATATTAGGAAAAGATTTTTCACCCAAAGAATAATAAAGCACTGGAATGCTCTTCCCAGGGAGGTGGTAGCATCACCATCTCTGGATGTGTTTAAAAAAAGCCTGGACATGGCACTTGGTGCTATAGTCTGGGTGAGGTGTCAGGGCAGAGGTTGGACTCGATGATCTTAGAGGTCTCTTCCAACCTCATTATTCTGTGATTCTGTGATTTCACATCAAACTTATGGATAGTTAATTGGGCAGGACCCAAAAAATCTTGCTTAGTCAATTTACTAGAAAAAGAAGAGAACAATGAAACTAATGACTTTTGTGAGGTGTTTTATTAGGGGCAAGAGCACCTCTTGCACTTAGATCAGGTTTTTTTCTGTAAAGAGTTTGTTATTTTGCTTTTTATTAAAACTTTTTTTGTTTCTAACGCTGCAACAGAAACCATCTTGCTGATTTTATGCTTCTAAAGGTAGCTGAGCTATCTTGGGTGAGAAATAGATCTCCAAGACCTGGCTCAAAGAACCTCGTATTTCTCAGAATCACCACTTTTAGCTCAGTTAAAGACCCTCTTAATATTTATTTCATTGTAGAAGACGGGCATTTTAAAATCAAGGTGGGTTTTTTGTTGTGTTTTTCTTCTCCCCCTGCTGTGTACTAGATGTTTTCAAAAGTAAAAGGAATGGTTATAAATGGAGGGCAAGTGACCCAAAGGTAAGTAGGAGATAAAGTAAGGAAAATGTTGGAAGTTTGATGTGAGAACAGAAATCCTCAGAGATACATTTTTTAGGCTTGCAGTTTCTTTTAGTCTGATGTTTTGCAGATGTTAACTTTTAGACTGAAAGTAAATATATTATTAACAGAAATGGTATTAAATTAGTAAGAGAAAGCATGGCTATTTATCATCTTTGGAGACAGCATCGTTATCCCTTTTCTTCTACTTTACAGCCATTGATCACCATTCTGCCCAGCAAGAATTTGTTTTGCTTAATATCAGCCTTTGCTGAGAAAGAATAGATTTTATTGGATTTTATTTGCCTGACTAAAAGTGTGATTTCCTATATCTGAAAGAACAGGGGATCTGAGGAGGGCTTTTTTCAATCAGCTTTACTATGCAGAACTTTGTTCTTTATCAGTGGAAATAAGGATTATTTATTTAGTTATTCAGGAGCCATCAGCTCCAGCATAACATCCTGAGGTTTTTTTCCATGAGTATCATTAGAGTAAGATTGTAAATGATGGAATAATAGTTTTGAAAATTAAAATCATTAGAGGTCACTTTGTTGTGTGGAGCATGGATGTCCATTAGGTGCAGTATCATGAAGCTCAAACAATAAAAATTGGATGTGCAAATGCTTCAGTAAAAACTGAAAACAGAAATGTGATTCATTTCCCATCTGAAATATATAGGCAATGTTGTAAAAAACGTCTGAGCTCATTTCAGCATTTAACAGAAATTAATCACCATATGGAAATGCCTATTAAGAACAAATTCTCAAAGTCTGATTTTAAAAAAATCAACAGTTCCAGTTTGTGATCACAGGAATCACTGGGGGAACAAGTAACCTATCTTTTCATGACCTTCCTTAAGATTTGGAGAGAAGTAGCACAGAGAATAAAACTACAGAAAATGGTTTTATTATTTTTTTTTCTCACAGAAAACCTGTATCATTCATCTGGCTTTTCAGATCAGAGTGTGTTAAGGAAGCAGTCTCTTAAATACAGCTTTTCTTTTAAAATTAATATCAGGTGGAACAAAATATAATAAAATATATCTTTAAAAAACATCCAGATAATGCATGCTCCTTTTGCTTTGTTTCAGAATGCATGGGAATTGTTAAACATCACTGCTAGATCCAGCTGTGGTTTCAGGAGCTGGAAGAAACACTCCCAGGATCAGACAATGTCAGTGGTTTATTTTATTTTATTTTATTTTATTCTTTTTTTTCTTTCAGGTGTTTTCCCTCTTCCAATGCTGGTGGTAGAAAAACAGTTCAAAGGATTTTGACAGCCTGCATGGTCTCCCTCTGCAGCCTCCTTGGGGCTATTTCTTTTGATTTGAGCAACAGCTTGGAAATGTGGAAAAGCACAGGCAAAGCCCTTCAGGAACTTGCCTCCTGTGAGAAGCTTTGGGCTGCTCACCTCATCTCTGCCCTGCAGGAGGAGAGGCACAGCTGGCTGCTCCCAGCAGCAGGCACGAGGAGCAGATCATTCCATTCTCAGCTCTTGGGGAATTTAAACTCCCTCTGTATGGCAAGTGAAGCGCAACTGTACTGTGAGAACTGCCAGTGCAAGGAGGAGAAAATCTCCATTTGTAGGTTTTACACAACTGACCTGAGACACAAAGTGAACATCTCAGGGGTTGCTGAAGCCAGGCAGGTGCTGTCCAGAGCCATCTCTGAACTGCTGGAGCGTTTCAGGAGTCCCCATGAGGACCTCCAAGCCATGAGACACAATCCTGACTGGGCAGACACCGTGGCTTTCAAACTCTTCCTCCAAATCAGAGAAGCTGTGCTCAAAGCTCAGCCAGTGCCAGCCCCTGTGAGCCTTCAAACCACGCTGCATCAGCATTTTGCCACTCTGAGCTATGCTCTCTTCTCCTCAGAGACTGCACATAAGTGCTGGACAGATAATGTCAATCTGTCACTGCATTTCACCCATTTTGAAGGAATCACTTTTTTTACCCCATTCCTGGGTGACTTTGTGTCCCTGGAAGCCACGGGGAGGGGATTGCATGGTGCACAGAGCTGTCTGCTGCAGGAGGGGCAGGAAAAGCTGCGCAGGAAATCCAGGGAAATCCTGTCCACAATAAGCCTCAAGATCAGTCTGTTGGTGGTTGCCTGCCTCATTTACCCCATTGTACTGATGTCCTTCAAGCAAATGACAGATTGGATCCACAATTATGCCAGGAACCTCAAGGAAAAGACAGAGGATTTGAAAAGGGAGAGGCGCCTGGCTGAGGACCTCCTGCACCAGATGCTGCCAAAGTCTGTGGCCAAGCAGCTCAGGAAATGCCAAAAAGTTGAGGCAGAAAACTATGACCAGGTGAGCAAATGGAAAGGATGTTGCCACCAAGAGTAGAAAAGTATTTATTTCCCTAAAACAGCGCCTACCTTGACACAGTTCTGAGGATCCTGGGGTTGCAGCCTGAGTCGAGAGTGAATGGAAATCCAAATATTCCCAATGGCTTTTGGAAAGAGCTGTGCAGTATGCCATGGAGCACCCAGGCTGATGGGGAAGGAAGAAGAGCTGAGATTTCCAAATTCACAGCTTTGGACATCAAGCATCCTATGCTGGCAAATTGTCTTGGTGTTTAGGAGCCTCTCACAACAGCCAGCACCCCTGGATCATGAGTTCATAGGAGAAAGAAATTAATCTCCTCCTTGTAAAATATGAAGAATAAAAGAATTGCTGCTGCCAGTGTTGAATTCAGCAGCTGTGCTGCAAAGCCCTCAGCCCAAATCCTCGTGCTACAATAATTGCAATTCTATTCTCTCTTTTTCCCTGGACACCCCTTTACTTTCAGCTGTGAAACACAGTACGAAATGTTTGCATTTAATCTGTAAGCATCATTATCAAAACAACAACCTGTAATTGCACAATTAATTATAATCCACAATAGTCATGACATCAAAAGTGCTGAACCAAGGCAGAGTGAAAAGGTGCCCCCTCCAGATTAATTGGTATTAGCAAGGATGATTTGAGTTTAAACACTGACACAATTCAGACGGCACAGAGAAGAAAATTCTTTGCCAACAGCGGCAGCACACATTTCTCTTCCTCAATTCTATTCTTTCTTTGATGTTTGATTTTTTAAGTGATTTTTTTCTGTAAATTGCTTGATCATGACAAACATCATTTGAAAATGAAACAAAACCCAGTTAATATTTTCTAATTCAACAAGAGCAGAGCCAGCAACTAAGATTTTATTTCACAGGGTTTTTTGGTATCTAGTTTTATCCCTATCACTGTTTAAACCACTTTTAAAGGAAAATGAGGTCCCACTTCTATAAGAAGTCTCTTGATCACTGCTCACAAGATTCAAAGCATTTGACTTTCCGTCTCCCATTAGCATGAGCTATTCCCAGAAGTGCAGGTGCTAAACTTTGGAGATAAGAATAATTTTATCTTTCAAAGTAGTAGAAAACAATTCAGAGTCAGAACTTGTTAATTTAGGATTGTTTCTATTGAGCTGTGCGAGACTGGTGCAGACAGTGGTTTAGGCTGCTGTGCTCAAGATTTCACAAGTCCCCAAACCCCCCAAAGGCTTCACCAGTGTTGCCTGGAGGTCTTGGCCTCATGCTCTCCTTCTCCTGTGACAGGTGACCATCTTTTTCTCTGACATCGTGGGCTTCACAAGCATTGCAGCCTCCTGTACTCCCCTGCAAGTGGTGGAGATGCTCAACAATCTCTATGTCTGCTTTGACACCAGGATTGAGTCTTATGACGTGTACAAGGTGAGTACAAACCCACAGGAAAGGGATCTGCAAGCTGCTGAAATCTTTCTTACTCTGTTTTCTGCTGAGTATCAAATACCAGGAGTTCAAATCCATGAAACACAAGACCCACCATCCTACAGGGACTCTACCCCACATTTTGGCGAGTGTTGCTTTGATTTTTTTAAGTTTTTCTAAGTTTTTTACATTTATATTTTTGTAACAAATTTTCTCACACACTTTATGCAAATAACTTATTGTTTTGCATTATTTTATGGAGGAGGAGAAATTTCATGAACTGTTAGTCTGTCCAGTGTCATTGGAGAGGTGGCACTGTCACCCTCCAACCCACTGTCACTTTTAGAAATCTATAAATGTTGGAATCAGAAATTAAAAGTGCCTTTTTTACCTTGAGAAGAGCAGCGTGTCCACATTGTGTTATTTCATGTCCTATAGTGACAGGCAGGTGCTGGACAGCTAAAATAGATTTTACTCTGATTTTCTTTCCAAAGGAAAGCTTGTTAGCATTCAGGAACACACAATCTGGAATGATTATATGCAGGTGCTTTTATTGAAGAGCTCTGGGTGTCAGGGGTACAGACCCAAATCTGACTCCAACATGGGTTTGGGATGAACACATTTATATACCCTTATATAAAACTTTATATAATTACTACTTTATATACCATTGTATAACTACATATTAATTATTAAACTTATATTGTTCTATTGTATACATTGATTTCATACAAGCATTGATTTTTGTAATTTCCATCAAACACCTCCAAACGTGATTCTTGTTATGATTAAACAATAATTATATCCAATCACCAAACAATCATCGCATCTAACAATCATATAATTTATCATATAACAATCATATCATTTATCATAGTCATGAAATGATTATACAGGTGCAGCCTAAGATTTTCCCAGGGCCTACCTTAACATCTTCCCAGGGCCTACCAGGCCTATCCTTCCTTTCCAACTCCCCTGAATATTCCATGATTTAAAAAACATTTTATCCCTATCCTATCAAGCTCAGTGCCTGCCACTTAGTGTCACTGCCCTTTCCTACCAGGTGGAAACCATTGGGGATGCCTACATGGTGGTGAGTGGCCTGCCAGAGAGGAATGGCAGCAGACACGCCGACGAGATTGCCAAGATGTCCCTGGACCTGGTGGCAGCCGTGCGGCAGGTGGTGATCCCTCACATGCCAGCGGGCAGGCTGGAGCTCAGGGCTGGGATTCACACAGGTAACACAGGGCTGAGGGCAGCAGGAAAACACAACACAGCGCAGCCACTTATGTGAGAATGTCCTGGGTTGACAAGTAAATTGTATTCCGTTTGTCATCTGGATGGCAGTTGTCTTCTGTTCATTGGTCAGTTTTCCTTATCTCTTCCACAACAGGGAAAACATCTGCTGATAACAGCTATTGAATGTCACTGCATGGCTGGTAAGAACTACAGCATCCCATTGGGAGATGTGAGCCCAGAGGGAGGAGCCAAGCATTCCTACCTGGATATAATCTGGAGATTCTGGAACACCAGCACAGCTTCTCCACTGGATTTCCCAGGGGAGCAGCAGCTGCCTCTTCTTCCCCTGGATCTTTAGAGGAAGACTCCACCCTTCCACAGGACCCCCTTGCTCCAGCAGAACCACCCCTGACACTGCAGGAGGGCTGAGCCACAATTCCAATGGGACTGCTGCCAACACCCACACGGTGTCAGGTTGTTTTCTGACTCTGTCAGTGTTGTTTTAGTTTACTGCATTGTTTATTTTATCTTTTTATTTTCCTCCATGTTAAAGAACTGTTACTCCTGCTGCCATATTTTTTGCTTGAGAACCCCTTAATTTAAAATTTATAGCAATTCAGAGAGAGGGGGCTTACATTTTCCATTTCAGGGGAGGCTCCTGCCTTCCTTAGCACACACCTGTCTTTCCAAACCAAGACAATTGGTGGTTATATCACCAATACTAAATTGCTTCCCAGACCTGGTGTTCCAGAATCACCAGATTATATCCAGGTAGAAATGCTTGGCTCCTCCCTCTGGGCTCACATCTCCCAGTGGGATGCTGTAGTTCTTATCAGTCATGCAGTGACATTCAATAGCTGTTATCAGCAGGTGTCTCCTCAGAGGGAGGAGCAGTTGTGGAAGAGATAAGGCAAACTGCCCAATGAACAGGGACAACTGTCATACAGATGGCAAATAGAATACAATTTGCTTGGCAATCCAGGACATTAATCAAATTGTGACTTCTCTCTCTAAGTGAATGCTGTGCAGCCAGGCCCCAGATGCACAGAGCACTCCCAATCGCCACATCTCTCTGAGGATGCAGAGTGACTGGCAGAGGCCCTGGCATTTTGACACTGCCCTGCACTTACCTCTCACTGCTTCTTACCACTTGCTTCTTTTTGGGGTGTCTCTGCCTTGTGTTTTCTCAGGAGCCTGTGTAGCTGGAGTGGTGGGGTACAAGATGCCTCGTTACTGCCTCTTTGGGGACACTGTGAACACAGCCTCCCGCATGGAATCCACCAGCCTGCGTAAGTGCCTGGCAGGATCCCCCTTCCAGCCAGACCATGCCTGCACTCTGCACCTCTGGGGCACTGCAGGGCAAGGAAATCCCCAAACACCCTCACATCAGGCACAGCCAAGTGGGAAAGAAGGTCTGTGGAGGAGAAGTGTCACTGAGTGCTGAGAATGACACAGGAACAGGCAGGAGGCAGGATTGTAGAAAGAGCAGAGAAGGTTTTATTCAAGAGAACTGCACGGTTTTTATAGAGTGATACCATACATTCTATTTGATTGGCTAACTAACAAAAACGCCTTCTTCACAACTGTCCTTGAGAAGGACAGAGAGACAAAGTAAAAAAACACCACCTGCAGATGATTTACAGTTAACAAGGGTATCACATCCTTACAACTCCCTGAAAATTCTCCCAAGCCGCTGTGAGAAATGTTTGTCATTTCTCTCTCGCTGTGAGAAATGTTTGTCATTTCTCTCTCTCTGTCCCGTGGCATCCGCACATGAGCACTCTCTAGGACCAGCCCAGCTCACAGAACTAATTATCATCCATCTAAGGGAGAAGCACTTCCTTGGCCTGCCATCCCCACTGCTCCTGCACATGCACCAGTTACCAAAAGGACCAGAGAAACTCTTGTGGATTGGCATGGGCATGTAGAGTCCCATTCCTTAATGCCAAAAGAGGAGGTGAAAAGTGCATATTCTATGGCTCTATGCAGATATTTACTATATGTATTATGTTGTATTGATTAGTAATGCTCTATTCACATTTTAATAGTATGGTAAATGTAGTTTTGTTGTTAAAGAGTAACTTTTGTAGTTAAAATAGGACCTATGTATGTGGGATATTTTTTTAAGAAAGGAATGAGGTACTTCCATTGAGATAGCAGCCACAGGACACCTGAATCTTTCAGAGAAAAGAGAATTTATTGCTCCGTTATCAGAAGAAAGGAACTTCTTCCCACCTTGCTCAGTCATGAATACACCCATCAGGATTCAGAGGAAGAAGCTGACACTGCCCAGACAGAATCCTGTGTTTGAATGGAAATGATGCATCATGTATGAGCTGTATGAATATGCAACAGGCTGTTGCTTTTAAGGGTTAATCCTCTGTTAACGTGGGTCCTTTTTTGGGCTTATTTTGCCTAGAAAAGGTACCCTGACTGTCCATAACTCTTTGTTTTTATTGTCTCATATTGTCCTAATCCAAATTCTCCAAATTATTATTACTCCAATTATATTGCTATTTTTATAACCATTTTATTATCATTAAACTTTTAAAATTTTATAAAACAAGAGATTGGCATTTTTCACAAAGAGGTGGAAACACTGGGCTGATGAATGCAGGAGGGCTGGTGTGTTTTCTCTGGGATTCAGGGAATCATTAATTCCTGCTCTGCTCTGAATCCTAGCACAGAAGATCCACATCAGTTCTGCTACATACGAGGCCCTTCTCATAGATGATGCCTATGAAATTGAACTGAGAGGAGAAATTGAAGTCAAGGTAACAGTTTTTCTGTAATTTTATAACAATAAAGCCATTTAATGGGATAGGGAGGGGATAATAAATTTGGCCATTGCTCTTCTGTGAAGAGCACATCAATTTTTAACTGTGTCCCCAAGGTTCTTTTGCTAATTCAATTGGAAGTGGCTACACATTACTCCTCAAAGTTGAAGAAAAAGTGTTCTGCGTGCTTTGAGACGTGGTTGCTATGTCTGCACCTGCATGGAACCATAGGAGTACAGCCCCAAGTGTAAGGATTCAGTTAAACACACATGGGTTAAATCTTATTTTAAACCCTTAGCAACACTGCCAGTGACCAGCAAGGCAGTGATCTCTGAGCAGAAGAGATTGTTAGCACCCAAACTGTGCATAAATTATAATATTATAATAAATAAAAATATATAAAAATTTTTAAAAATATAAAAATATATGAAAATTATTATTCTTTCCCTGATCAGCAGCCACTTATGAGAGAAGGAGAGATAACAAATGCAAGACAGGGAGTAGCTCTGGCCATAGTGAACCCTGCTCTGCTTCATATCTCATGAAAACAGCTTTTACTTCTCTCTCCTTTTCTTGTCCAGGGCAAAGGGAAAATGAAAACCTACTGGCTTCTTGGAAACAAGAACTACAGTGTTCAAAATGACAGCCTGGTGTGCCACTGGAATCCAGCAATCTCCAAGAAAAAAAAGATGGAAAGTAGCCAGGGATCTGTCCAACAGGTAAGGAGGTGAACATCTGGCTGGGGGAGCCTTCCTAGAGAACAAAGCACTCACTGCAGCCTGGGGCATGTGGAAATTGCATATTTGCCCTGGAAAGAGGGGGCTCTGGCGTGTGTAAAACAGCTGTAATGTGTGTAAAACAGCTGTATTGGGTGTAAAACAGCTGTAATGTGTGTAAAACATCTGTAATGGGTGTAAAACATCTGTAATGGGTGTAAAACATCTGTAATGGGTGCAAAACATCTGTATTGGGTGTAAAACAGCTGTATTGGGTGTAAAATAGCTCTAATGTGGGTAAAACTGCTCTAATCTGTGCAAAACAGCTGTAATGTGTAAAAAACAGCTGTAATGTGTGTGAAACAGCTGTAATGTGTGTAAAACTGCTGTAAAGTGTGTAAAACAGCTGTGATGTGTGTAAAACATCTGTAATGTGTGTAAAACTGCTCTGTTGTGTGTATAACAGCTCTAATGTGTGCAAAACAGCTGCAATGTGTGTAAAACTGCTGTATTGTGTGTAAAAAAGCTCCAGTGTGTGTAAAAATGGTCTGTTGTGTGTAAAAGAGCTCCAATCTGTGTAAAACACCTCTAATGTGTGTAAAACACCTCTAATGTGTGTAAAACTGCTCCAAAGTGTGCAAAACCGCTCTGCTGTGTGTAAAAGAGCTGTAATGTGTGCAAACCAGCTGTAGTATGTATAAACCAGCTCTAATGTGTGCTTCTGTCTGCCAGCAGGCTGCTGTGGGAGCAGTTGCAGCTGCACAGAGCCCTGCCTTGTCCTGGGATGAGCTGAGCCCAGCCACTCACACCCAAAGCAGCTCCAGACCACGCTGGAGCCCTGGGAGTGCCAGCCTTGGAGTGAGCCAAAAGCAGAGGAATGGCTTTCCCCAGCACAGCCTCCAGAACGTCCTTCCTCTGGGCTCACCTGCTTTGGGGGAAGGTGGCAAAGGTGCCAATTCAGAACACAGGTCCCATGGCACTAAAACATCATGGGAAAATGAGCTTCTTCCAGGTTTTGTAGATGAGATGTGACAGTAGGAGAAGAGACTGGACTGTGCCAGGCACACACAGCTCCTTTAAATACAATTCTCTTTTTGCCCCTAGCCACAATTGGTGTTTTTAGCTAGTGGGAACCTAAAGCACCAGCAGAAATTTAGGAAGGTGTCTCAAAACAAGGAGAAACTACTAAAGTGCAGGCGGGGTTCCACCAGGAGCATGACTGGGAGGTAAAATATGTCCTTTGAAGCTCTTTCACTTCACTAAAGCCATTCCAGATTTATGCCTGCGGGTGCCACAGAATGCAGCCACCAAAGCCCAGGGCTTTGAGACCCTGACACATCTCAGCAAGCTGTTTGTTTCAAGATGGCCTTTACCACTCCCCAGCTTGAAAAAATGTGTAACTTTAGATAGTAGGAGAGGGAGTAGCAAAATCCTGATGGAGAAGGTAATAACTATTTTTGATTATTGTGCAGAGGTACCAATGAAGTGAGGACAACACTGAATTTCTTCCAGTAAGTTTCTGTAGCACTTTTTCTTCCCAGTTTCTCTCCCCTACAGAGGAATCTCCTCTCTATACATGTATTTTTTTTTCCATTGTCAGTCTCCTGGGGGCTTGGTGCTGAGGCAAAGATCAGTCCAGCTCTGTGGAAGATATGAGAGAGAAGCTACTCCTCCCATTAAACTGAAATTTGCCATTCTTTCCTTGCTGGAGGAAGAGCCTCTGTAGTGAAGAGCAGTAAATTCCCCTTCTATGTATGACTCAGAGAAATCAAAGCAAACAGAATTACTTCCCCATGTTGGCAATTAGTAACTCTGTGCAGAGTTCAATTAATTTGCGTGAGAGCTGCACATCTAATTAACCCCATCCTGCCTGCTGCCTTCTTTTAGCAATTCCAGGAAGAGGGAAAAGCAGCACAAGTGTGGGGATAGGGTTTGGCCTGTCTCCCAGCTGGTTCATGTAGAGCAAAAGAGAGATTTGGCAGATTCAAGTTCTTTCTAAAGGAGGCAAGGCCGTGCTTAATGGTTGCAAAAGGCAACACAAATGAAGGTGTGAATTTAAGAGGAAGTCAAGCTTGAAAAGCTGCAATTCGTCTTGGTTTTAATAATCTCTTGGTCTTTGTTTTTAATGATTTCTTTTTTTCCTGAAATAAAGTAGCTTTATGAGTTTCAAAGGAAGTTGGTTGGAGTAGAGCTCATGTAAGTTATCCCTTGCAGAGCCAAAGCCAAGAGCTGTTTCTAAGTCAGATCAAAGTCACTGCAGGAGTGGGTGTGTGGCTCCAAGCTTAGCCTGAAGTAGGATCTCTGAAGGTTACCTGAAGAACTGTTTGCTTTTGTACAAAAGCAAATAAAATTGGAGGCTGAAGTCCTCATGATGAATATAACATGCATATTTCTACATGAGAAAGAATGAAATGCAGAACTAACTCCAGTATTGGTGTTTTGTGGATCAAGGTCAGGTGTTGTTCTAAAAATATATTCACCAGTTCAATATATATTCAATATATATTCAAAATATATTCAATATATATTCACAATATACTCACCAAAAAAATATTTCAGGCAAATTCAGTGCTTCAGTTAATGCAGGACTTTGCATCAATGGCCACAATGGTCACTCCAGGCTTACAGCTTAATAAAACAACCTAATAAAATACTTCACTAATTTCAAGCACAACTTTCCCTCCCACATCCCCAAATCTCAGAACCTGTTTACATGGAATATTTACATCCATGCAAATACAATTTAATTTCTGTTAAAAGGTATTTGCAAACATATGGTTCAGATGTTTCTATTAAGGTAGCTTGGAAGTTGCTCCAATACTTTCACACCCAAGAAAACAAAGGTAAATCACATTACAGCATCCTGGAAATCCACTTCCAAAACAAACAAAAAAACAAACAAACCCCCCAAAAAATCCTTTTTAAAGTTAATCTCTTGAATCCAGGGAGATGGGGGTGTGGTGTGTTTTTAAGATGCCTGATGATGAGATTACTGGAGATGTATGTGGAACCTGCTCAGGTGTGCTCACATAGATTTAAACACACAACCCCATGTACTCAAACACAAATCTGGGTTGATGTGCAACATTGACTGAACGGCTGGAATCTTTTCATTTGGTTCCTGTCAGCACTCAGCAAGTGGGATCAAATGTGAGAAAAAAAAAAACCCAAAAAAAACCAGGAAAAGGAGAGACAGAAATAAATGTGTTTGAAGAGACATGATTTTCTCTTAGTGAAGGAAAATGTCTCAGGTGCAGCTCTCCCTTCAGGGGCAGGCATGAAAGGAACCCCACGGGGAGAGGGACAGCTGGGAACTGTGGCTCAGAGGCACAGCAGCCCCATGCTGCCTCCAATTGTTATGAAAATCCTGGGTCAAGATCAGAAGCAAACTATTTGCATGGAAAATTGAGCCTGTTCTGATCTTCACCTCTTCAGAGGCTTCAGTGTGGATTTTTAAATTAGAAAAAATGTGTGTGCTTGATAGACAGCAATTAGTGCTTATTAACAAAACATGCTTTTGTTCAACTCTGAGCAGTCCCTTTGCCTTTCTCAGGCAAGAAGGAAGTGATGTGCTCGTTGCTGTGCATGTGGCTGATGCTTTGATGTGGTGGCTTGCTCCCAAAGATTTTTGTGCTGTTTATGTCTAACATAAAGCAAGGCTTGGGCTGGATGAAGGTTAAGGTTGTCTGGCTTAACTCTGAGGCTGACTTGAAACATATTCTGGACTGAAAGCCTTGCTCTGGACCGGGCTAACTCAGAGTCCCAAGTTTATTGTGGGGGATTTCAGCCTAGCCGAAGGCACAGAGAAATCCTGCAGGAATAAAGTCTGACAAACAGCGTCTGACAAATAAAGACAGCTTCTCAAAAGCTTCATTTCCATAAAGACCAGACGGGGTATTTTAGCCATCCTGCATCAGTCATACTGCTGAGACACTGGGAAAGGAACTGCCCGGCTCCTCTCGCCAGATGTGGGAACGCCACAGCTGGATCCGCCCGGGGCAGCAAACTGCGCTTCCCTAAAGAGCCGCCAGGTGGCGCTGCGGGCCCAAACAAGGCGGGGAAAGGGAAATAAAGGAAAGGGAATGGGAAAGGGAAAGGGAAAGGAAGAGGGTAAGAAAAAGGGAAAGGGAAATAAAGAAAAGGGAATGGGAATGGGTAAAGGAAATAAGGGGAAGGGAAAGGGAGAGGGGAATGGAATGGGAAACGGGAAAGGGAAATGAAGAGGGTAAGGGAAAGGGAATGGGAAATAAGGGAAATAAGGGAAAGGGAAATAAGAGAAAGGGAAAGGGAAATAAGGGAAAGGGAAACAAGGGAAAGGGAAATAAGGGAAAGGGGAAAGGGAAACAGAATGGGAATGGGAAAGGAAGAAGATAGGGAAAAGGGGAAAAAGGGAAAGGAAAAGGAAAGGGAAAAGGAAAAGAAAAGGAAAGGGAAAAGGAAAAGGCCCCTGGAGAGCTGGCGCTGCAGGCACAGTCAGCCATAGCCAGAGAAAGGCAAAGGGAGCACCTCTGAGCCATCACAGCATTTTCCTCTTGAGAAGAAGGACAGAGAAGCTAAAAGGCCAAAAAGTGCTCTCACTGTCAGACCCATCCTGAGTTTCTCTGGGTCTGGAGTGAAGGCATTTGAGACAGTAGTTCATGTTCACACTCAGGTGTTTATTATTTCTTATCAGTGAAACAGTCTCACTACTGTGAGTTCTGCAGCTTTTCATTAGAAGCCACAAAATGGCCAACAATCTCTTGGTACAAGGGCTTTTCAGACTAAACTATCCAATTAAGAGCTGACACCTGGATTATTTTCCCTTTTAACCCAATAACTGATCCCAAAGAGCTGCAATGTGGATTTTTCTGTGCAATTACAAAGCATCACCCAAACCCATGAAGAAGAAGGAAGAAGAAGGTAAAGAAGAATGACCTGCCTCCTGCTCCTTCCCACAGCTCACAGGCCTTAGCTCTGGACCCTACGGATGAGGGATTTTGTTTTTAAACTCTCAAGTACATGCACAAGGCAGGAGAGAGTAAGAACTTATTTCAGGAAAGTGTTTGTGGCAGGCAGGTTAAAATTAGACCATTTGTTCCTAAAAAGTCTGTGTGGAACGACAAGGACTTGGCAGGAGGCTCTCCAGAGGGGAATGTGACACAGGAAGCGCCTCTGCAGTGATGTCACCTGGCTGCTGCATGGAAGAGTCCTGGGAAGCTCAGGGATGGAGCCCTGGAACTTGTTCAAGGCACTCTGTATCTGGGGGCAGTGAGAGAGGAGCAGGGTGTGAGGCAGACGTGCGGACAGGACCCCCCGCCCGCGCTCCCAGATAAGGGAATGTGGGGCCAGGACACAGAACTGCTATTCCTGCACTATTGGCGAGGGGCTCTTCAGCAAAGTATCAGCCTCCTCTTCCTGTCATGCCCCCCTCCTCTCACTGCTCCAGGAATTCCTGCCTTCTGAGCTGTCTGCCTTCCACACATGGCTCAGCAACTATTGCATTGCTGGCAGTGTCCGGACAAAAGCAGGGATGTCGAATTTGGCTCCATGTTGTCAGAAGGCTAATTTATTACTTTATGATACTATATTATACTAAAGAATACTTTACTATACTAAAGAATACAGAAAGGATAATTACAGAATGCTCAAAAGATAATAATGAAAACTTGGGACTCTTTCCAGATCCCGACACAATTGGCCAAAGAGTGAAAAGAACTCACAGCAGAACCCAATGAAACAATCACCTGTGGGTAAACAATCTCCAAACACATTCCACACGTGAGCACAACACAGGAGAAACAAATGAGATAAGAATTGTTTTCCTTTTCTCTGAGGCTTCTCAGCTTCCCAGGAGGAAAATCCTGGGTGAGGGGATTTTTTTTCAGAGAATGTGAATGCCAAAAGCAGCAGTTGTGCTTCACAGCCTCAGGCTGGTGGGATCATTAGGGAACAAACTGGGGGGCACTGGGCCTAGAAAAGCTCAGCCTGAAGGCTTGGGATGTTTCCTTTCCTCAGTGAAGGTGCTTGCTCTGAAGCTAAGCTAAGCAGTGACAGATCAAGGTCTCAGACCTGCACAAGCAGAGATCTGTTCTGAGGTTTAAAGTACCATATAGGAATGTGCTCCTTGTTGATGGAGTGACAAAGCTGTCCTTTTTCCCCTTAAAAGGAAAGAAGCCCAGAAGTTTCTCTCTTTGATTAGGTGAAAAAGACACTTCATAGGCCTGAGGAACTTCACCTCAAACTTAAGGATAGCTAATTGGACAGAAGCTAAAAAGTATTGCCTAGGCAATTTGCTAGAAAAAGAAGTGAACAAAGAAACTAATGGCTTTTGTGAGGTGTTTTACCAGGAACAAGAACTTCCTGCACTTGGCTCGGTTTTTCTCTGTTTGTTATTTTGATTTTATTAAACCTTTTTGTTTCCAACACTGCAACAGAAGCCATCCTGCTGATTTTATGCCTATAAGGGTAGCTGGGCTATTTTAGGTGAGTAATTGACCTCAAAAAGCTTATGAGACCTGGCTTGAGGAGGCAGCTATCACTGTACAGTGATTGGGGATGTGTGATAAATAGCTCTGGAAAGCCACACAGTGTTACAGTGGGGAAGAATGAAAGTTGGAAATGCAGACTCTCTCTTCCAGTAGAAACTTTCTGGTCATGAGGCAATTACTGAGTACCTGCAAAAGCTCTTTTTCATTCTTGCCTCTGTGACTGTAGAGATGCAGAGACAACAACCTTGCTTCGTGCCACAGGGGTGCATCACACACACGTTTTTGTAGGGGAGAAATACAAACAGTTGCTTAGACTGCAGGCCAGATCATCACAGTGATGCCCATTTCCTCTTCTCAAAGCAAATCCTTGGTCAGTCCTTGGCATACAAATGTAATTGGATGCCCCCCCTTACAATTAGAGCATAAAAGACCTAAAGCAGCTGTCTTAGTTTAGGTGATCCTGCTCTCAAATGCTTGAAGGTGAAAGATGAACAGAGTGCGTGTGTGTAGCAATTCAGAGAACAGACCACCTACAAAACCAGCAGCAAGAGAGCATGAGACTTACCTGGATGTCAGCTCTGTTTGAACTTTAATGAATATTTCCTGTGCTGTGGGAAAAATGAGTCCAAATGAGGCAGCCCATTAACCCAAAATTCATCTTGGCTCTGACTTCAGTGATCAACTCATGGAACCTTGGACCATAGAGCTGTAACATTTATGACAGTAGAGATTTTAGTCCCATATAGATTGAAATCTTTCAAGGTTTGGACTGAAACAAAAAAAGCCTTCAGCTTTGTAACCCAGTCAATAAGACCTCACAGACAGTTTAGCTTATAAACCTCCCTGATTCCCCTTTGAAAAATTATTTTAAACTGACAAATCAGTTAAAAATAGTTGAAACTATTCAGCTTATGAACCAGTATTTATAATTATTTATTTTTGCAAAACACCAATAAATTTTCTAGAAAATATAGCTTGCTGTTATTCTCCTATTATTACCTTCCTTCCCTTCTACCCCCCAAAAAAGCCATAGATAGCCATCAATATATTTTATTTTTACATATTATTAATATTAATATATATGTTAATATATCCTATTTTTAATAAATAATATCTTATTTTATAGTACCATAAATAATGTCTTATTTTTATCCTATTTT
>VZSU01002120.1:80991-94171 GCA_013398715.1 Nesospiza acunhae | reverse complement strand
AATAATATCTTATTTTTATCCTATTTTTAATTTTAATTAATATATTTTATATTAACATTAAATTATTTATAATACCATTTTCTCACTGGTAGTTTTGATACATCTGGAGGGGAATTACTCTTCTAGATGTGTTTGGAAGTTGGGACTCAGAATTTATTTTAAGCCTCCTGAAGTTAAATAAAGGTCAGATTTGGAGCTTTTCAGACCCATATTCCCTTTACTCCTCACTTTGTGAGAGCAGCTCTGCTTTATTAGCATGTCATCTAGAGGATTTGCACCCTGATTCACCTCTCACAAACCATCTCTCAGCACTAAAATATCATCATGTGCTACAGTGTGAAAGATCTCCTTGTCCCATTACACTTGTCAGGTGCATCTGACCTATCTAGGCTGAAGAATGTTCATTCTTCCCATGGCCAATATTTTTGGCCTTCTTGGTCATTTCCTGTTCTGCTCTGGCCTGAGATATGATGTCATGGCTCACAATGGTCCTCACACTTCAACACCATGCAAAAAATGTGCTGTTATCCTCAGGGAGGTGACAGGGTAAAACAAATCCTCTTGGTCAAACATCACAGAAGTTATGTGAAGAATCTCCAGTGGGAAAGGAATACTAAAAACATTTTCTGCCTCTAAGGTTCTGTGGCCTCTCTCTGTGCAACCCATACTGACGTGTTGGTTTTAACTAAGCAGTTAAGGCATTTAAAGTAAAGGCAACTGTTCATAAAACTTTTTTTTTCCTAAGATGGGTTTTGAGTGCTCAAATGAAGGCCCTTTGGAGGGTTCTCCCCTGGTTCAGAAAGCACTGGAGCACTATTTTCTATAAAAAGCAGATTGTGTAGCTGGATTCTTACCCCACCTTCCCATTACTGCTTATTCTTGCATGGCTTTCCCATCTTTTGGAACCCTGGATGCTGAGAATTTTAAACTTTCTGTGCTTAAAGCACAGACCCACAAGGAGAACACTGCATTTGATCTGAGGCTGTGAAGAAGGCTTCCAGAATTGATTGATAGTACTGGGATTAGAGGTGTGTAGTTGGTTAGAAGTGTGTAATATCACATGGTGGAAAACTTACAGTTTGGGATTTTAGAATATAGAAATAAATATGAAGCAAGATGGTGGTTGTAGGGTGGAGGCAGGTTGTTCTTCTTTACCTTCTTCTTCATGGGTTTGGGTGATGTTTTGTAATTGCACAGAAAAGTCCCCATTGCAGCTCTTTGGGATCAGTTCTTGGGTTAAAAGGGAAAATAATCCAGGTGTCAGCTCTTAATTGGACAGTTTAATCTGAAAAGCCCTTGTACCAAGAGATTGTTGGCCATTTTGTGCCTTCTAATGAAAAGCTGCAGAACTCACAGTAGTGAGACTGTTTCACTGATAAGAAATAATAAACACCTGAGTGTGAACATGAACTACTGTCTCAGTGCCTTCAATCCAGACCCAGAGAAACTGATACCCATCCAGCTTTAAAAGCAGAGCAGACAGAGCCCAGTCTTGGGGGACAGAGTGAATGGATACACAGAATAAATTGCTCCCACGATCAGAAGTTCAGAGAGACACAGATCAAACTCAGACTTGGACATTTTTCTCTCTGCAGAGGGGTGCAGCAATGTTACCTGGGGGGTTCAAGTTCTGGATCAAGGGTGGCATCTGAGGGTCCCTTTTAACAGGACACAGAGGAAAGCGAGTCCAACATTTCCCACAGACTGTCAGGCACACACAGACACTGTACAACCCTTCCATGTGCACCTGCTGCTCAAGCCTGACTGCTCCCCTGAGTACAAACCAGCTGTAAAAATGCTAAATGCTGACTGGCACACATGAAGCTCACCAGCAGCTGTAAACCAATGGTTTTATTTGTGCAATGAGCCAAAGCCTTCCCTGCATCAATAGAGCTGTAACATTTATAACAGTAGAGATTTTGGTCCCATATAGGTTTAAAATCTTTCAAGGTTTGGATTGAAACACCTCAAGAGAGGGAGAGAGAACTGCAGCTGTACCTGTGCAGATGATCAACAGCAACCAGCTTCTTGGCTTCCCAATCCAGTTCACAGTCATATCAACCTCAATTCTCCAATGACTTGATGAACAGAGAACCTTGGTGAAAAATTCTGCTCGTTTTCCCCATCCATATAAGTCCATTTGAAGTGTGGGAATGACACCCCTTGCCATTACCAAGGAGAATTTTTGTGAGCTGAAGCTGACACTTTATGTGTAGGTGGAAGCCTTTGAACCTGCCCTCATCCTGAAGGACTGGTTTAAACTCTGGGTTTTGCAGTGATTAAATTATTTTGAATACAGGAATGGTTCTTTTGCCCATTGGCACAGCCACAAGGGTTTTCTAGTGGCATTCAGTTGCTTAACACAAGTGTTTTTTGTTCCTGTAAATTAATTTAATGAATTTCTGTAATTCCAGAAAACTCTGCCAGCCCATAGACACTAAACAATTGACTCCAAATTAACTTTTACAAAGTGAGATTGTAAGTAACTTGGGAGAAATCAATCCTTTCTTCAGCATCCACAGGATGATTTACCTGCCTGCCCACGATTTCTGTTGTTTCAGAGAATGCAAAATTTGGTGTTTGCACCAACATGGGAAGCAGCCATGGCACTGTACATCCCACAGCTCACCCCTGGCATTCACTACTCCACCTGTTGGGAAGGATGAAAGTTTGACAAGAGTCTCACAGATATGTGTGCTTGGCAGAATGATTTTTTAATGTAGAATCTGATGAAGGAATAGAAATGAAAGCAAGTTTTGATATAGAAGAAAAGACTTGCTGAGCCAGTCTTACTGGATAACCAAGGAGGCAAAGGGTGTGTTAGTTAGAAGGGGTTTTTATGGCTTAGAGCAAAGGATAAACCCACCCCAAACAAGAAGATGTTTTTACCAAGTAGAAAGAGAGCACAGGCAAACAAGCCTGCCAATGCTGCAAGTAGAAAAAAGGTCTCAGAATTTCCCACTGCAAGAAAACTGAAAAAGAACTTCTAGCTTAAACTGTAATGTACAAACTTTTAGTGATTGGAGAACAGTAACATGAATATGGTAATTATAGTCATTATGATGGGCTAGAGACAACAGTTAAGGTATAGATTGGTTCTACTGCATTACGATGTTCAGCAAAGAAAAGTTTATAATGCAATGTAACCAAAAGAAAAGTAAATAATGCAATGTGACCAAAATCGAAGGGTCTCCAGGCCTGCCTGCAGCTGGAGCTGACAGCTGTGGGCACAGCTCTGTCACCCACAACGTGCTGTAACAACTTGGATGTAATAAACTGCATTTTGAAGAGCCCCTGGAGTCCCCCATCCCTTATTCAGCCTCTTACTCTGCCCATTCCTCTTTTATCCAGACAGTGCATCCCAATGGAAAGGGGTTGAGTCCAAAGTTGTGGGTGACCATCCTTAGTGACAAATGCCTCCCACCCCACATTATTCCCTGTAAGCAGCTCAATGTCACCCCAAGGGCACAGGGAGCTGCGCAGCCCCCGTGGGCACAGCACAGGGCCTGATCCCCCAGGGCTGAGGCTTTGCAAGTGGCTGGTGGGAATGGCAGGGCCAGGGGCTGCCTGGTGTGACAGGGGAGGTGTGAATGTGCTGCTGACAGTGAGCTTTATCTCAAGCATGAGCACAGCCTCCAGCCCTGTAGCCTGAGCACCTTATCACAGCTTTAGGAGTGTTAGTTTTTGAAAGGCTGCTTGCCAATCACGCTGTGCTGAGAAGCAACAGCTAAAATATCCTGTCCCTCTGGCCCACAGCCATGCCACCCTGCACCACAAAAGGCTCCAGCTATTTCCAGAAGCTTGGCAATCACAGTGAGTATTTTCTGGGAAAACAAAGAAAGGTTGTCAAATTAAGAACAGAGGGTGGTAAGAGCAGCCACACCGAGCTCCTGAGAGAGAGCAGCTTTGCTTTTCCAAGCTCTGGGTGAAGCTGCATCCTTCCCACTGCAGCTCATTCACCCAGGGCAAGAAGGGGACTCTGTTCACATGCAGCCTGATGTGCATCCACTGCAGGATTCCAAGATGGCCATCCTGGCACAACCAACTGCCTGCAGTTCTCAACATGAAGGATTTGACTTCTAATCACAATAAGCAAGAGTAGGTACATGTTGCAATAGGACACGAAATGAACGATGAACAACACACACAAGCTGAGATCTTCAAGGTAAAAAGAGAGCAGTTTAGTTCCAAACTCCAATATTTATGGACTTTCAAAAGTGACCATGGATTGGAGGAAATTGCTACCTCTCCAGCCACACTGGTCCATCAATTCTCTCCTCCTCCAGAAAGGAATGTAAAGCAATCATTATTTACATGAAAAGTGCATGAGAAACTCCATTACAAAAATGTTAACATCAGAAGGCTTAGAAGAACTTTAGAAGAACAGGGCAACAGGTACATGCAAGTTGTACCTGAACTGATGGGAAGCATTGATGAAAAGGACCATAAATGTTAGCAGGAAGAAGAAGAATACATGCATGAATCCTGGACAAAAATCAGGGTAGTTTACCTCCCTATTCTCAAAACACAGGGACTGACCTACACCACTCTCTAGTCAAGCACAGTCCACAAATCTGAGATATGTCAAACTAGTGGACAAATGGGATCCTGCTCTGGGAATACAAAATTTAGGTTATGTACAGTGCCACTCTCACAGGCTGAAGAAAATCTGCTGAGGGTTTTGTGGAGGACAGGCTTTATGTAATGATTACATTTTTAGTTAGTTAGGTTATTTTTAGGTTCATCACCAGTCTGTTAGGGGAGGGAGAAGGGAAGTAAACAACCCCTGCAACTTCTAGGACAGGTGCCATTTCATTCCTGTAGCTGTTTAGCCATTTCTAGAAATGGCTTCACCTTCTGCAAGCTCCACACTGACAAATGGCATGCAGCAATAAATAGCACAATGGGATAGTGTGACCTCTTGCCCCTTGATTTGGCTGCTTGGCAAGAAAACCTTGGTCAATGGGCACTGGTGACACTGCTCCCAGCTATGCCAGGATGAGCTGAGCTGCAAAGAAATACCTGGCAAGTGTTATCCCAGACAAAATGCTTAAGAAATATCCTCCCTACACCCTTCTCTTCCTACACAAACTTACATTCTGCAAAATCCATTATAAGAGTCCAGATCAACATATCCAGTGTTGAACTCAACCATCTGTGTGACACTGAAATTTTTAATAATTTTAATGTTTAAATAAACAACAATACACCACAGACATACCAAGAGCCTTCCCAAGACATGACCACTCACACACACTTCTATTACTAAACCCTGAAAAAGAGACACCCAAAACCCTGTTGTAGTGCATGCACCATGGTTTTGATGATGAAGAAATAATTTTATTGAAACCTCTCAGTGTCTGGTCTATCATTTTCTCTGTTCTTAGAAGTTGCTCTGGAACTTGAGGCACATTCTCCACTCACCAGGAGAGGTCACCACACACCTCAGTAACCAAACAAAGAGCCCAGACGGGATCTCAGAGCAGGGACCTGGGTTAATGTCCCACCTCAAAGCAGCTGGGGATGTGTCGTGTCCATGCTGCCCACCAAGGGATCTCTTTCTCTCTCCTGTGAGGAGTTAGGAAGGGCAGACAATGCCACAACTTTCCTGCCTGCAGCTGCTCCCACTGCAAGTCCAGCCTTGCTCCAGTGAGGCAATAACATGCAGACAAATTAGACCTCAGTCCAAACACCAAAGATGTCTCATAAAACACAGAGAATGAAAAACTTGGATTCTGAGCAGTTTGGTGCAAGATCAACCCATGAATTTCTGAGATCCAACTTAAAGATCCTGGGGAAGCAAGAATGTCCAGACAACATATCTAGTGTTGAACTCAACCATCCGTGTGACACTGAAACTTTTAATAAATTTAATGTTTAAATAAACACCCATTCATGGTGGTGATGCTGTGCACTGAGCCTGCAGAGCCCAGCTCTGGCCCACTCAGGGAGGGGAGGCAGGGGGACACCAGGAAAATGCTTGGAGATTCCAGCTAAATGTTAATGTCTCAGTGAGGGGCCCCTGGTGCCAGCATCCATCACAGACTCAGTGATCCCTCTGTGATGAAAGTGCTGCAGAAACATCACTGCCCTTTCAGCCAGCCAGGGAATGTTGGCCTGAGCAGCTGGGAGGGAGAGGGAGGCTAAAGGGGTCAGTGAGCTTGGAAGGAGGAAGATGAGTTACTGCAGCAGGGCTCTAATGATCCCTTACCAGACCTAATTTATGTGTTATCAGCTTCAGTGCTCAGCTTCCTCATGGGATGAGGCAGGTAAATCCCCAGAGTGTGGAAACCCAGGGCTGGGAATATTTCTGTGTCTGCTCTGGGGTGCCCTGACCCCCAGGACAGCACTGACTCTGACCCTCATTCATGGAGAAAGTTCCCCAGACTTCAAGATAGACTGGAATCCACAAAAGTGTGAAATAGATTATAGAGAGCAGTGTAGGTGCATCACTTGGTGAGAAATTGAGGTTTTGGGGTTTTTAGTATGTTGTGGATGGCAGCAAGATGGAGGGCACAGGGTGTTGTCCTGGGTTTCTTCTTCATGCTGCTTCTTTCCTCCTTCTTCATGGGTTTGGGTGGCATTTTGTAATTGGGCAGAAAAGTCTGCATTGTGGGCTCTTTGGGATCAGTTATTGGGTTAAAAGGGAAAATAATCCAGGTGTCAGCTCTTAAATGGACAGTTTTTTCTTAAAAGACCTTGTACCAAGAGATTGTTGGCCATTTTGTGCCTTCTAATGAAAAGCTGCCCAACCCACATTTGTGAGACTTTTACTGATAAGAAATAATAAACACCTGAGTCTGTACATGAACTCCTGTCTCAGTGCCTTCAATCCAGACCCAGAGAAACCAACAACTGGTACCACCACACCAGAGGAACAGTTTGCCCTAATCTTGCTCTTTAATCAGATTTCTGATGATACAGGAGAAATATCTCAGGAAGCTGGTAAGCAACTTGTTGGAGATGAGCAACACACCTGCTTCCTTCCACCCTACATGAAAGACTTGCCATACAAAGGAACACTTCAAAAAGGGACACAAAGCCATTTCCTAACTCCAAAATATTTTCTGCTGTCCTCAGGGGTTCCTCCTTTTTTTATAGGCTGATGTTTGTGCTGAAGTCTCCATCTTAGCTGCAATGATAAAACTCTGTGAATATTCAGACCCTGAGTTTGATGCTCATCTGAGCCCTGAGAAAATCTGCAATGTAAATGGCTTTCTGTTTCCAACCACTTGCCACTGCACCAAATCTGATCTGAACCCAGCTGTGGGTTACCTGGGTTGAAGCTGCCCTTGCTGTGTGGGTTATGCAGCACTCTCTGAAATACAATCCCATGGAATGTCATTGTCTAGGGAGATGGAACACCCTTTAGTTGTGCTTATGGGCAGCATCCAGCTGCAAGGCATTAGGATGAGAGGCAATGACACAAATGGCAATGGGAAAAATTCCAAGTAGATTTTAGTAAATCGTTGTTTCTTGAAGGTTTTAAAATTCACCTTGACAAGGCATTGAGAAATTTCATCTAAGTTGGCTCTGCTTTAGCACAAGATTGCACCACAGATTTCTAGAAGTCCTGTCCAGCCTTAATTATTCTTTTGCCAACATAGTCATAGATGAGGACTGTACTAGTGCATGAATGTCCAACAGTAACCAGAGAGACAATTCAGCAGAACCCCAGAACAACTTCAGAGATCTCAAGGTCCAGAAGATTTATTATCCACTTTATGCAGACCTGTGAGAAGCCAATCAAAGCAACAGAACAATCCTGGAGAAAAGATGAACCTGAAACTGCCCTGACCTTTTCCTACTGTGTTGTTACATCGAGAAGTACACACCTCAAACCTCTGGGATGATGATTTCATTTACTAATAAGATTAATATCAAATGTGGTTTTCACCAACATCAACAACAAAAAAACCTCAACAATATAATAACATGAGACTTCCTTTTCTGTCACAGAGGGATGTTTCAAGAGGAATTTCTTTCTCAACTCAAGCCTTGTAGAAGTTGTCTGTGCATGCCAGCTTGGTTTTGGCCACACTCACTCTCATTCAGGCCAATAACCACTGCAACTCGTATTTGTAATACTTGGTTTTCCCCTTCTTCTCCAAATCATACTCTTTCATCTCTTAAGTCAATAACACCATATTAATAAGTTATATTATTATGTTATGATAACATTATTTTGTAATAACACTCAGTTCTTAGCATGTTTTCTATGCCCACCCCTCTGGTATGGAGCTCACAGTGACAAAGGAGCCAGGTGGATGTGCTGGGGACACCATTCACTTCCTCTCTCACTTCATAGCTCTCTCACAGTTCTTTTTCTTTGCATGAAAAAGAAAGGGTTAGCAGCCAGCCCGAGGAACCCTGAGCTGTGCTCACTCATGTACATCAGTGGCACCAACACAGCAGGATGATGCTGCATTGCCTGAGTGGAAATTGCTCCTTTAATTCACTACCAGAAAAGAGAATTATTTCTTCCCTCCTCCTCGTCTTCCTCCTCCTCCTCCTGGGTGGAAGAAAACAAATCAAAACCTCAAACCAATCCTTGCACTAGCAGGAACTCAAAAGGTAGATTTGGGAGGGGTTGGAGGAAGATATAAATGCTGATAGCTGGAGAAACAGAGCAACACTGAACTGGAGAGACTTAAGGGAAGAGGAATCAGACACGAAACATGAATCTGAAACTTCTTTTTTGCCCTGGATTCCTTCTGCTACTTATTGTCAGTCAAAACCAGGCAGAGGCCAGATCCATTTCCAGCTTACAGGTAAGTGACTGACTGAATAGAGCTGAAAGAAGCTGATGCTTTTTTAGGAATTGGACACATCAGATGAGAGCATATCACCAGGTGAATCCATTGTGTTATGACAATTTGAAACTGGGAATGTGCGTGATGAACAGGAAAATGCACTGAGATGGGCAGATACAAAGTGATTAAACAGAGGAAATTAAAGTCATTGATCACTGGATTTAAATTTCTAATCACATGAGTTGATTGAAAGGAAAACGTTTGGGGTTTTTTTTTTTTTTTCCCTGTGGATTCAGCTGGGGGATTGTACATTTAGGGTCATCCTGTGAGCGTAGCAATAGGCTTTTGGAGTAAAGAAATTATTCTGGAAGGACTGTGATCTAAAGCCCTGGAGCAGTCACCTGCATGTGCCCCCTGAAGCCCCTGGTTTTAGCTGAAAAAGGAATTAAGGTGTTGTTCCTGCAGGATCTCCTCCTCAGCTCAGCTGTGCAGCAAAGCAGCCCCTGCTTTGACTGCCAGGTGTAGAATAGAAGAAAAAGAGAAAGTGTGTATGTGTACCTATGTGTATTTGTTTGTGCAGCAACCCCAAGTCATGAAGAAAAATATTTCAGTTGCTGCACTAGGGAGCTGGCATTGCCATACATGAAGTAACCTTGCACTGTGCAAAGAAATGTATAAGATAATCCTTCAGAACCAATTCCAGCATGTCTCCTGCTGTTGCATTAATTCTCTTGGATATCAACTATTTTTTCTTTTTCCTTATTCACACTTTATCAGGCCTTTTTCAAATTTTTCATAATTTATCCATATGCCCAGTTCTAGGAAACACTTAACTGGCAGTCTGGCAGCTCAGAAATACATCCTCAAACTTAGCAATGAGTATGGCATACATGGAAATAATGAGAGTTTCCCAAACCCCTCCTTCTCATCTCTTCCCTTTCCACCTTACTATGTTTCCTTTTTCCAGAGTGTGTCCAAATTGTTGGATGAGGACCTGGAGCATCCCCCGGTGTCAGAAGAGTGGGACCATGAGCAGGATGACCTGATGGCAGGAGGTGTCTTTGATCAGCCACACCCTGAACTCCAGTGGATGCAAAGCAGCAGGGAGCAGCCCAGGAACATTTCCATGGGTGATGCTGCTGCCTTCCAGAGATTCCTCAGCCACCTCCTGAGCTCACCCCGCAGATACCAAGGCAGAAGAAGGAAGGGCCTCTCCAAACCAAACAGGGGCTGTTTTGGTGTCAGACTAGACAGAATTGGATCACTGAGTGGATTAGGATGCTGACTCTGCTGTGGTAAGAGAAAGCCAGAGGCTGCTGGTGTGTGTATTCATGTATAACTTGCAGAAATATGCAAAAGAGCAGAGTTAATTCAGCTTCAAGGAAATGGTGCCTTAAAGTAAGTTTCCCCCTCCTATCACAAACACAGGTTATTATTTTACCTTCCTTAGAATTCACTGTCATCAGATGTAGACTTAAAACCTGTGAATGCCACTCCTCTGTTTTACTTCTTTACCTCCTTCCTCTGAATCAGCTGTAAGCATTTCATCTTGTCTTAGAAAATCAGAGAGGTTTTCCACCAGCTCCCCAGGGATACTTGTTTCAATCCAAACAAAAATCTGCCACTAGAACAGTAAGAAAACACTTAATTTCCATGTGTGAAATCCTCTACAATTCCTTTCTATTGCTTATTCATCTTCTTTATTGACAGGACTGACTTTGGGGTTTCAAACACCCCTTGCCTGCTACAATTCTGCTCTGTACTGAGCAAACACATCCACCTCTCCCCTGATGTACTTGGCCAACAGAATGCACCTTTGCTGTACTGCCTGTTTGTATCAGAGTATTTATTTGTCAACATCTATCCGAAAATTAATTACAGAAAACTACATCTGTACTCTTTGTTTACTGAATGTATAAATGAACAAGTCTCACTATGTCACAGGTAATAAACTGTTTTCCATAATGTGATGAATTTGCCTCGAGGTTTGCTGTGTGATTTGTTCATATTTCATTCCTGAAACAGAGGCTTAGTTTGCAGTTAGACACTGGAATTCAGGACCACTTCATAGGCTGCTCTCTGGTAAAGAGAAACCAGGACACAAAGCCCCAAATCTCTGACCCACAATTTGAACAAAGGGCAGCTCTCTTAGAAGACATCACTAGAAAGCAGTGACTCTGCATTTACATCTGCCACTGATTGAGGAAAACAAATTTTCCTTAGTATTTGTTTTATTAAAAAAAAAAAAAAAGAAAAAAGAAACAAACCCCCTCAATTTATTAAAAAAAGAAAAAAGTTTTATTTAAAAAAATAAAAAAGAAACAACCCCCCCCCAAAAACCCCAAACAAACAAAAAAACAACCCCAAAACAATCCTACCCTTCTTTGAAGAAAATTCAAAGGCACTCCACTCTTCCATAGGCAAATCCAGGTATTTCAAACCACTGAGAAGAAAATTGAAAAACATATCCTGAAGGCTTCTTTGTTTAACATTTTTGGTTAGGTCTTATATTGTTTGCTAGTTAATCTCTTTAAGATAACTTTATTAACAAAGCAACAGCAGCTGTGAAAATGCACACACAGCCCTGAGTACAAGCTCTTCAATCATGGACTAGTTCATAATGAACTTATTACACTCTAAATTGCCATTCCTAAGAAAAAAAAATCACAAGAAAATTAAGATTTCTACCAATCAAAAAGAGAATTAAAGTCCAGAATGAAAACTGTGTTATTCTTTCATTTGCTAGCATAATTCCATACCAATAGCTATAGTCTATATATGGCTTAAAATCAACTATTTAGGCTAAGAAGAAGCAGATCTGATTACTTGGGGGAGCTTAACAGAAAGCATGCAACTTTCTTAGAGTCCCTGTTCAGGTGTGCTAGCCTAGGGCTGGCCCAGGTGCAGGTAGAAAAGTTAATTAATCCACACAGCCCATGGACATCAGGGTGCCAAACAATGCAAATCAGTATCTTATGACACCTGGAGTTAATGGGAAGTTTGCAGCCTCCTTTCTGATAATCCTGAGTCTAAAGCTTGTTCCTAGCTCCCAGTAACTCTAGAGCAGGGATGTTGTCACAGACATAAAGGTTTCTTAATGTTGAAATTTCACTGAAAACCTAGTGGAGGACAAGCATTACTGAAGTTTATTTGCAGAAAAATAACAGAGGTCAGAGTAGGTTGAAGTCTGAGCTGTGAGCACTTGTGAACAGAATCCTACGGAAGATGAATAAGAAACAGATAAGAGTTGTAATTACAGAGGTCAGGCTGGTAATGTGCCATCCCATCACCTGGCATTTTGTAGGAACATTTTAAAAAGGCACTTTTCTCAAAGCAAGAACAATTTATCTCACATAAAAGGCTCTATAATTAGATCCCCAAGACTGAAGCCAGGTGTGTTTGTACTTTAGGTAATTTACTGAGTTCTATTAGCATTTAAATAATCCGAGCTAAGCTTTGAAGTGAGGACGCCAGTCAGATGAGGGAAGCTCCTCTCTAGCTGTGCCATTTCCATCTTTGCTAAGAAGCAGTGCATGAATTTACAGACCAGGGTAACACAAGTTGCTGAGGAGAAAAGCCTCCAATAAAAGTACTCCCACATGGAAAGAAACACACAGATATCTTCTCAAAGATGTGTGCTTTTGGTGTACCTGATTTGAAGTGATGTTAGGCAGCAATTGAGATTTGGTCTCATCCAAGACTCACTTCTGGCTAGCTTATTAACAGAAGGCCAGTTGTATTTATTCCCCTCGATCATCACACAGATCCTGTTCAGCCTCACTGCTTTGTCCCTTTCCACTCCTGTCTTCAGTACGCACCCGTTCTGGAAAGCCTTTGGCTGGAGGGTGGCAGGAAGGACGGTGGCTGCATCCTGCCAGGACTGTGTCAGACCCTCCACACTGTACGGAGGTGGCACTGCCAGGCGCCGCTGCCACATCGGGGAGCGTGGCAGTGAGCCAGCTTCACTTTCCTCATGGCTCCACTGCTGCCACCGGAATGCTGCCCGGCGGTGGGCACAGGGCTGGGGTTCATTCCAGGCAATGTCCCACACCCACCCCTGTGCCATGGGCTGAGCCGCTGCAATCAGTGCCGGGCTTGGCACTGCAGACCGGCATAGGGGGACTTAGGACAAAGGGCTTTAAACATCGCTTTAAAAATACACCGGGTAGCGGCGGCAGCTGCAGGCAAAGGGCTGCGAGGACTTCAGCACCTGGGACAGACGCCAACGGCCCCGCCGGGCTGCCCTCGCCTGCCCGGGGCTCCCTGAGCCTGGAGGGTCCAGCACACAGATAATGCATCACCATCACCGGCAGAAACAATCCGTGTTTAGGATGAAAATTAATTTCCCCCTTGTAAAAAGTGAGGCACCGCTTAATTGCAGGATGGCCACTCCAGACGTTTTTATATTTCTGTTTTGATTCTTGTCT
>VZSU01002120.1:53242-80896 GCA_013398715.1 Nesospiza acunhae | reverse complement strand
CCTTCTGATGAAATCCTTTCTTCTATTCTTTTAGTATAGTTTTAATATAATATATATCATAAAATAATAAATCAAGCCTTCTGAAACATGGAGGCAGATCCTCGTCTCTTCCCTCATCCTAAGACCCCTGTGAACACGGTCACAGTGTGGCATAGTTTTGTCAAAGGTTTTGTCACTGGGAGATGAAAGGAATCCAAATCCAGCCTCTTCCTCAGAACAGGAGGCTCTGTACAAACAGCTCACACTGCCCAGCCCAGAGCGGCAGCAGGAGAATGGACACAGTGGAAGGATGTGCAGCAGCTCAGGGCAGCACTGAGGGCAGGTCTGTTCATCAGCAGATGGAGCCCACACGGTGCCAACCCCCAGGGTTACAGTCCTTAGCCTCACAGGGCTGAAAAACAAAGGACACAGAATCACCTTGCTGAGGAAGGGGCAATGTCACCTCAGCTGAGCTGCGTCGATCTCCTCATCACAGGATCCACACACAGGCTGCCAGCAGCATCCCTCTGATCTGAACAACCAGAGCTGCTCTGACAGAGCCTCCTGGCACCACAGCTCCCATCCCACACCCTGGGGAGCAGGGGAAATGTGCCAGGCTCCCTAAAACCAGTCACAGTAAGCTTTTCAGAAGAACCTGCTGCCCTGTTAAGGCAGACATTTTACTGGGGAAATGCCCAGCATGGGCAATGCCTAGATCTTGACTTTACTGCTAGGTTATAAAGCCTAAAGTCCATATTAATTTACCAGGGTGATAAGACTGAGATAAACAAGTGACTTTTATAGCTTAACAATGATGAGCTGAGTTCTGACATTTCACACTCTGCTTTGGCAGAACTGCAAGATGGATAATTGAGGGCAGAATTTGGCTGTGAAAATACAACTGCTACTGTGACAGGCAGACATTTCACCCCATCTCTACATTGTACATGAAATAGAGCACAAAAGCTTCCTATCTTAGAAAAGTATTGTCAAGGTTGAAGCCATGCTGCTGCATCTTATTTATCTGCCATGGAACACAGAAAATGAAAAAGAAAGAACCAGTAAAAAAAGGGCTATCCTGGGGTCTGACTTAATGACTAAAATCCTGGACAATTAGATTGTTTCACAGGGACAGGTCACTCAAAACAAAATATTTCATATCTAAGATTAATGTTATGTTCCTTAATTTCTTGCTGCTGGGTTTGTGTCCCAGGGGATGCTGTACAAAAAAACCAACCAAACAAACAAAAAACAAAACAAAACAAAACAATGAAAAAACCCACCCAAACCAAAACAAACCAACCAAAAAAAAAAAAAAGACACAAACGAAATCTCAAGCTACAAAATGTTTTTGTACAGAGAGCACTAGAGAATACTTTGTGTGTGTGCGTGTGTGTGTTGGGGGGGGGTGAAAGGAAAGAAACAAGAAATACAATAACTGATTATAATTATCTTAAATTGGGCACTCAAAATGAACGAATAATTCTGGTTTATCTTCTCCTACTTTTGCAGTTTACAAAACAAATGAACACCTTGGCACAAACAAACACACACAAAGGAGCAGCAGGAAGAGAATATTTGTAACTAATTAACGAATTATACAGACACTGCAATATAGAATGTTATTTATAAAAAATTAGGTATCAGGATTTTTTAAAGCACAAAATAAGAAAGTGTTGGAGTACACAATAATACAAAAAAAAAAATAGTATTGCCTTTATGTTCTGAAAGAATAAAGCATTGAGGAAAAACAGAGAGAACTCTTTTAATAAAGGGCTTCATCAGAACCTACACAAAGTTGGGCTGACTTCAGGCTATATTAGGAAGAAGTAGCATTTGAGCATGACTTCACAACCTTGAGAATGTCCTTTCTAGTATAATTTTGGTAGCTGATCATGTGAGCAGTATGTGCACATGTTTGTACATAAACACCATGTTAAGACATTTAAGACATGAGCAATACTTTATCATTCTATTACTATTTTGAAAGCGTACTCAGGAGATTTTTTCAAGATCTATGTTCATATGAAAAGTCAACAAATTATTACTAGACTGACATACAACTTATTCCTACATTTGTTGGTGTTTCAATTTAAAATAACAAGAAACGATAGGAAAATGCAAAAAAAAAAATAAATAAAGCCATTGCTTCATGATTTAGAACCCTCTTGCATTTCTGTAAAAAGATTGATTTTTAGTTATACTATATGTACAAAGACAAAAACAGAAGAGAAATTTGAAGCATTTCTGTACTTTTATAATTTCTCATCTAAGCATAGGCAGTTCCTAGCTAATTTTAAGACATTCAGCACTTAAACAAATAAACACTTCTAGTTTTTAACATATTATATTTAAGATTTTGTTTTAACTCCTCACAAAACTCACATATATACAAATTCATCCATTCTCTCTTTGGGACTGATTCTGATTAATACCAGCTATCCATATAAGTTCTTATTGAACAAGTTTCTTTCTTGTATGACGCTAAAATAAGATTATTGCTGAAACTGGCTGCCTGTTCTTTAAATTTTATTGATGCAGGGTCAAGCCTTACCATCAGTGCTTAAAGAAATCCCATTATTTAAGCATTTGGCTGTTAATAAACTCTAGTGTTTGTCAGTGGCGCCGGAGCCGGTTGTCGCGGAGGGCTGGAGGTGCTCGCTCTCCCCACTGTCAGTTCTGCACTGAGGTGCAGGTCGAGGTGCTGCTCTTGTTGGTAACACACAAAGTTTCAGTGGTGATATCACCTCAGCAGCAATGGGAAAAGTGGCCCAAATCTGGGATTTTCAGCACACTTTCTGGTAGGCGGTGGCCGCGCATATTCCACATAAGAAGGAAAGTGTGCACAATGCTTTAGGTGTCCTCAAAGACAATTTATCTTCATTCTTGACTCTTCACCAAACACTAATCTGAAAGCCTGTTGTTTCCCCTGTAAAAGGCATTTTCCTTAAAGAAATCTTCTAACTGAGCAAAGTTTAGAGCAGTTTTGGGATTGTTTCCCATCTCTGTAAATCTGACCATAGGGGTCTCTTGAAAGAGAATTGCTAAGAATTTCCAACTGGACTATGTAATCACAGCTCCTGGTATCAAGAGGAGGGGGAGTGACATGAAATCACTGACTTGTGACATACATTCCTCAGCAACAGCAGCTGCTGCCTAATGACAGCTAATAAAGGGAATCTTCCCTTGACAGAGCTGCATGCCTGCAGTGGGACTGGAATGTGCCCAAGATAAACCCACTGATAACCTAGGAAGCAGGGATCACCCAAAGAGTATAAAAGACAAGCTTCAGAAGAGACACACCACCACAAGGAAGAAAGAGACTTGAAGGGACATCTCAGAAGAAACAGCTTGAACTTCCCTACTCCCAACGAGGTCAGCGCCATGGACACTAAAGGCTCATTTTTCTATGGCTTCCTTTTGCTGCTGCTCATCCAGCTCCAGCCCAGCAGAGCCAACCCTATCTACAGCCTCAGCCCTGCCAAAGAGCTGGCCAGCATGGAGGTGAGGACTCTCATTTTGCAAGGGTAAACTTTTGGGGTGCTTAGCAGGGTGTGAGGTGGTGCTTTGCCTTCCTTTTGCATGATTGGATTGCAATAACCACATCAGCCATCACATGCTGGGGGACAAAGCCTCAGCTTTTCAAAGGGGTTCATAGAAGCTCTGCAGGGCAATATCCTCCTGTGTTGGGTTCACCCCAGCTCCTGGGCAGTAGTGGGAACCAAAATTGTGATGTTGTAGGATGTCTGCTTTGGTGTTTTGGTTCTTTTTCTTTTAAAGACACATCTTCCTGGGAACAAAGTTCCAGAGAAGGAAAAAAATCATCAGAGTAGCTCTGTAAGAACAAATAGAAAACTCTGAGGTGGGGTCCTGTCTGTAGGTTTACCCCTGCTCCACAGGGCAGCCATATGGCTCTAGCTTTGTGAATTTGACAGATCTGGTTGTGTATGGATGAGAGATGAGGAGGTAAAGTGGAGCATCCAAAGACAAACTTTTAGAAATATTAATAGAGAATTAACACAATCATTTAGTGTGGCTCATCCAGAAAAGCCTCCAGAGCTATAAAATTACCGCTAAGCATTTTAACAAATAATAGAGAAAATCCATTGCTACAGCATAGTACAAGCTTGAGACTCTGATGGGATCTGAAAGCTCAAACCTTTCCTTGGGCTGGTTGGTACCAGTAACCAGCTTCCCAAAGCTGTTCTCAGGCCTTAAGAACAAACTCCCTGAGCTGATAAGGAAATTGAAGCTAAAGCTGCCTCTGGGCTGTTTCCAGCAGCCAGGAAGAGTGGCTTCCAAATGCACTCACTGTCAGGCAAGCCACAAGGCTCATTCCTCTATATTCATATTCTAGAGCTGGGCAATTAGATTCCTCAAATTGGTTGAGCTGCCCTTGAGGAGGTTATCTGACCCCAGTTACACAAAGCTTTACAAATTACAAACAATGGTACCCAGGAAGAAATCATACAGCAGGCATGGATTTACCATACAGGTATTTTCAGTTACTTTCAGGAGTAGCAATCCTGTAATCCCTGGGGCAGAGATTAGTGAAAACACCTAGAGCTTCTCCAAGTGATGACCATTGAAGTAGCCAGGGGTGACAAAGCAGCAATGTGAGAACATGGGAGTGGGCTATGTGGTTAGAGGTTCTCTCAGACTGTGTACCACTGGTGGGCTGAGTGGACTCTGTCCAACCCACATCTTGCATTTTCTTCTCTGCCAACATGTCTTCTAAACTTGCCAGTAAGATACACATGATGGCAAGCAGCTTCACTCAGTTCACAAGGTGAAGCTATGCCTTCCCATAGATGGAATTAGTGTGAACAGGGATATAATGTAGAGGACAGAACCCAGTGACCACCAGTAAGGCTGGGATCCAACCTGTCAGTGTCCCTAGGGTGGCCTATGGGACCATCGATAAATACAGAACAGAATGACTGGAAGAGTTAGCAAATGACCACAAAACAAGGAATGTCATTAATTTAATCCTTTTCTTACAGGCTCTGCTGGAAAGACTGGAGGATAAGTTTGCAATGATGGAAGCCCTGGAGTCCAATCCCGACCTGCAAGAACCCAAATCCCAGGAGGAGATCCTGCCAGAACTCGCTGATGACAGTGACAACCAGAAGGCTGAATCCAGGCTGGCACCCAACACCCCTCTGTCCTACAGGGACCCCTTCCTCAAGAGACTGAGGGGGCTGCAGATGCCCAGGATGATGAGAGATTCTGGCTGTTTTGGGAGGAGGATTGACAGGATTGGGTCCCTCAGTGGGATGGGCTGCAATGGTGAGTCCTGGCTAAGCCATGTCACTGAACAGCACTGACCATGTCCATGCCATGGCACAGGGAGGGAGCAGTTTCTCATTTAAATCTTTAAGACACACTTTCAGGGTGGAATTCATTTGAGCTTAGTATTTAAGCCAGTATTGGTTGTTCAAAAGCATTGCTGACAACGGTGACACGCACCAAGACAAAACCAGATTCTAGTAACATTTATTTCATGTTTGGTTTGCAGGTTACAGGAGAAATTAGGATCAACCTCCCTAGAACCTGCTCTGAAGAATGCTTTACAGTACCCCTTCCTCCCAAGATGAAAGCCAGATGCTTTCCAAGCTCCTCAACAGAAAGTTATTCCTATTTTTATTTATTTATTTATTTATTTGATGTTTTTTAAAGAACATTTCTTATGTTAGCACTGACAGACCATCTTTAAATAAAACTAACACATTAGATATCTGTGCTGGACCTCTCTCCTGTCTGTTGCATTAAATTTTCTTGTATTTGCTAAAAGTCAAAATCTTAAGTTTTACTGATATTCTGGTACCCACAAGCCTGGATCTTACTTACATGAGACAGAGAAAACTTAGTAAAAATGAAGATGAGTTTTTGACTAGAGGCTTTTCCTCTGCAGTAAGAAATGCTAACAGGTTAGCACAAAAAAAAAAAATTGCTTAACATTGAAAGATCATCATGAGTCCTCCTATAGACAGGGTTTCAGTCATAAGAGAGTCCTTTTGCTGCTTTAAATTATTCAGTCATGGGAACTGCCGAAAATGCCTCAAGTAAGCAAAAGTTACATGAAAAGAAATAAATAAAATCATAACACTCCACAAGTTTCAAGATAACCAGAGGGAGGAAAGGGAATTCATTGTATATGCTTTCTAGCAGTGACCCAATAAAGGTTACGAGCATCAACAGAAAGATACATCATTAACTGTGTCTTGTCTCACTCTGCACCTGGCTGAGATGCTGATTCCCAGAATTTCTTGAAAGATCCTCAAAGGTTTGAATATTATCATGATATTCCTCATGAGAGGGTAGGTGGGATCACTGAACTACACGGCAGCTTGTATGCAAAAAGCATTTATCACTTTCTGGGAGAGGCCCCTTGCAAAGTTGTTCTAACATGGCTAATGGGAACACTGGAAGTCTGACTAAGGTTTACTTAACCTTGCTAGATTTCACACCTAGGAGCTGAATTTGACCCAAAACATATTTTAGCACCCCACCAAAGAAGGAAATATTGCCAAAACCACATTCAGTCAGCATCCCAAGGAACAAAGAGCTGGGATCCCCATGTGAGCCCCAGCAATGGCATCAAGCCCAGCTCAACACAACTGTCCTGTGGTTGACTGCATGTACTGCTAGGAACTGTGTTATTTTGAGCACCTCATGAGTCTCATTCCCAGAATCTCAGTGCACTCCCAGGGACCTGAGTACCCTGAGAAGCTTGTTCAGGGCTTAGGAAGGCAGCACCAGGACAGACTCAGCTGGAACAATCCAATTCTGACTTTGTTTATGCAAAGGTGACAGAAACAGTACGTGGTGAGGATAAGGAATTGGAAGTCAGGTGTTCCAGAGCTGCTAACAACAGCTCTCAGGAGCCACAGCTCCAGGGAAAGGGTAAATTCAAGCACACACCCCTCCTTGCACAAGGCCAGTCACAGCTAAAGGTGCTGCAACACTTTGATAGGGCTCATGTCACATATCACACTTGTGACAAGCCACTCTCCCAGTCACTCCCTGCAGTGCTGACATGGCCTCCAAGAGGGATCTGTGTGCTCCTCTACACACTGGGCCTTGTGATTCTTTCCTAGGGGAGAAGGGCAGAAGTCCAATCTGAGGGACTAATTTTGGTACACTCCAACAGGAAACCACAGTGTGATACAAATCCTCTCCTTCCAGCAGCACCAGCTACAGATAAAATGTTTTGTGGAATAGTGCCCACACAGGTTTCCCTGACAGAAGAATAAATTCTCAGGCTGAGATTCCTAGCAGCATCCATGGGACATCTCTGCAGTGAAAGACTTTGCATTTACTCAATTTCACAGATCATGGGAGCCCTTGGGGGGACAATGGGGCTTTGTGTCTTCTTAAAAGGCTTTCCAAACACACTCTCTGCATCACAATGGGAACATGCAGGTGGATCCCTCCACACCAGCAATGGGCAACAGCCTCACTTCCCCTGTGCTGCTGAAAGATCAACAATTCATGTACTCTAACAATAGCTGGAGCTGAATTTTACTCAGTCAAGCACAACTTGCACAGACACTGTAAATTGTCCCTCCCTGTCAGTCCCTCAAGGCACAAAACACTGATTAGTTCAGTGGAATGTGCTAAAAATGGCAAGAAGAGGCAATGCTTCCTGACCTAAAGCCAGGTGGGTCCAGTATTAGCAGCAAGCCAGTTCCTGGTGGAACAAGTCTGTATTAGCTTGCAGACAGTGAGTTAATAGACCCTGCAGTCTGGGAGAACCTAATGGAGGGTAAGCAATCGAGGAAAAAAGCATCTCTGACTGGATTTTTACTGCTACTCCCATACACACACCGAGCTGTAAAGCACCCTCGGGGAAATCCTGCAGCCAGGTCAGAATAGTGCTGCACTCAGGAGTAAGCACTGGGAAAAGCTGAATGGGAGAAACTCGACACTGATCAGCTCTACAGGCAAAAACATCATCCCCGAGGATGGAGAAAAGCTGCCACCAGTGCTGTGAGAGCTGGATCAGAGAGAGCAGGGAACAATCTTGTGAACAGCCATCATGTAAATGAAGAATTATCCCAGTAGGACCAGAGAAGGACCAGGCTAACACCCTCCACACAGCTCTAATGACATTTGCCACCTCCTGCCCTGCCAGGCTTCATTCTAACTTCTGAACAGTGTTTGGCAGCACCCATTATTGGCCATGCACAATTCAGCAGCTTGCTTTCCTCTGGACTCTGAAACACAGTCATTCCATTAGCATGCTCCATGCACTCTGTAAGGCATGAGCCTTGTTTGGAAGAGGGATCTGCTTGGCACTGAGTATATTTGCAAATTAAATTTGATGGTTTCTCTGCCCCTCAGACATTGCACTATCCCTATCCAGCTTCCCACTAAACAAAATGCTCCCACTGAAATCCAAGTTGGCAGGGAAGAATGCCAAGAGGAGCTGTCAGCACTGCTTGGTTGCTCTAAGAAATCACATGTGAAGGACAGGGCACACACCCACTCTCCTCTGCTGCAGGGAGACGTGGAGCTGTGCCAGTTCACATCCCAATCTGGCCACAACCAGCTTCTCTGATTTACTTCTGAATCTTGGCCCCCAAGGGCCTTTGCTGATAGACATCTGCTTGATAAGTGTGTCCCACACTTCTGTGTGGGAAGGAAGGAAGATTTGTAAGACTTTCCCCCTCTATTAACATCACCTGACTGCTCTCTCAGAAAACCAGCACAATCCCTCTTGGGAGGATCTAAAGTTTATGACAACAGAAGGTGGTGGGAAGGCAAACAGAGTCAGGCCTGCTATGCTGGGAATTGGAATACAAGAAAAGAAGAATAAAACTGGTGTGTTAATTCAGCCATGCCAGAGAGATATTCTCTAGTATAGGCATTAAAGAGCTGCTGGGGCAGTCAAAGGTCTCAAGGTGGTCATGTCTTAGCTGTTAGTCATGAGTTTTCAACACAGTATTGTTTTCTACTGAAACTGGTATATATGGGTTCCAGTCTGCTTTAAAATGCTTAAAGTATCAGTAAGATGTGTTAAACCATACACAGCCCATACAGCAATCAAAACAGCCTGGAGAAAGGGACATCCTGCTCACTATTAAACTGTTATCTTGTTGAATTTGTGAGGGTTTCCAGGATGAGGTGAGAGATGAGAATCTGACTTTATGTTCTCAGAAGGCTGATTTATTATTTTATGATATTATATTAAAAGAATGCTATACTAAACTATACTAAAGAAAGAGAAGGATATAGACAGAAAGTTTAACAAGAATGATAATGAAAAACTCGTGACTATTCCTGAGTCCAACACAGCTGATGGTGATTGGTCATTAAATAAAACCAATTCACATGAAACCAATCAAACATTGACCAGTTGGTAAACAATATCTAGACTACATTCCAAAGCAGCAAAACAGGGAGAAGCAATCAGATAATTATTGCTTTCATTATTTTCTGAGACTTCTCAGCTTCCCAGGAGAAGAAATCCTGGCGAAGGGATTTTTCAGAAAATATGACAGTAACATTATCTCAACATCCAAACCTCACTGACTGACTCCCCTCCCTTCCCACGCAGCAGGGGAGTTCACTGATGTCTCATCCCAGCTCCCAGTGAGCCTTATCAGACACTGTGTTTGAACAGTGGATGCAGAGGAAACTGAGTGTATCCCACTGCTGCTGAAAAGCCCTTCAGCACCCTGGACAACAAGAGCAGCTTCACTCTCTTTCACAGCCCTGCAACAGCCAAGGCTCCAGGCAGCCATCCTCTGTTCCTCCCTGTGCCTGCTGCATGATTCACAAGTGGGAATGCACATGCCTGTATGGGAATGCACACACACTAAAGAGACAGCTTGTATCCTGCTAGCAAAGCAAAAATTAAAAAAATAGTAACAAGCTCACTGAACACCACTATTTTTTTCTGCTAGAGCCCCAGTGTGTCATTACAGGGACAATGACACATGGTTGGATTCAATGGTCTATAAACCTCTCCCATTCCCTCCTGTGTTGCTGTATTCACAACCAAAGGCAGCATAGAGCTGAAGCAGAGTTCCCCCAGTCCCTCCTCCTGATGACTCCTTCCTACTCCTGCTAGGGCATCCTTCCTATTCCTTGCTTAGTTAAGCCCTCTGTGGCACTTTAGCTCCTCAGATCAGATTTTCTGCCATTCCCTCCCAAGAGATGGTTTTACCCATCTCAGGCTTTCCCCGGCAGTACACACCCACCAAGGGAGAGCCAGGAGGCAGAGCCAGACAAGCTGCTGGCCAGCTCTGGGTTAAAGTGCCTCAGAGAGCTACTGTGTGCATCTGTGCAACAGCTGTATATTTTGTACTGCATGAATCCTGTACAACTCAGCCCCTGATGCACAGAAACATGGAAAGGAAGTGAGCTTTTGGGTCAGGTATTTCTACAGTGCTCAAAGACTCTACTTACATTTTTGGCTTGTAAGCAAAAAAAATGAGATGAAAGCTCAAAAATTGTCACTAATTCTTTTCTGTAAGCAGACAGCAGGACAAAGCAGGAAAGATAGGCACAAACTAAATAAATATTCAAGATGCAATTAAGATCCTTCATACCCTGGAGAAGCCAACTGTAAAACAAGAGGTGACACACTGTAGTTTTAATCTCTTTCATTAACTTACTGGGAGGAAGGTGAGTTCTCAGGTAAGAAAAGCAGCACAATGGAACAATTTAGCTCCTTATCAAATTCCCTACTTTGAAAGAGCTGTGGTGAGAATGTGGAACTGCAGTGGTCACAAGCTAATGGATCACAGCCATTCCTCTCTGCCTAGTCTAAGAGCACCTTCTGTACAAACTGTTAGATCCAGACAGCTCAAACAGCAACAACTCAACTACCTCAAATCATGCTCTTGGATGTTGCCATGTTCTACTGGTTTTATTATCATAAAGGGCAAAAATAAAACAATACTAGAAACATCAAAAGGCCTTGAAAGTGCTGAAGGAGACACATAAACATTTTACTCTCAGACATGTTACAGCTACATGAATACTTCCCAAGTGCCATAGTTCAAATAAAAATATAGTCATACAAATTATAAAAAAAATACAATTTATATACACACACCATGGAATTAGCTTACATCATTTCATAACAAAAAACAGTGCAAAAAAAACCAAATGGAAAGGTAAGTTGATACCATTGGAATGGTTCACAGTAATTAATAATTCAAAACTGCATAATTAACACTGCACAGGAAGCCACAAGGCAAGGAGGAAGGCCCCAGACTAACCCCCTAACCTTGCCATCAGAACTAACCCAGTTCTGGGTTATTTTTCCCTTAGTGTTGCTCTGTTAAAATGTTCCTGGCACCTATGTTAGAATAAGTTTCTTAGTAAATCACTTAGCAACTAGAGCCAGGGTAGAAGCAGTAAGTGTGTTGTAAGAAAGGATTTAAGTAACTGAAGTGTGAGAAGACTGATTCAACACAAACCCCTTGGCATCAGTCCTCATCAGAAGGGAAATACTGCATCTCCAAATGTCAGATGAACTTGTAATTCCTTTTCTGCAGGCTACAGAACAGTAATTGCACACTGAGATTTCCCTTTAAAGCAGCTGACAGGGTCACCCACCATCCTCATTGAAAATGTCTTTACTGAAAGAAGGAAAGGGTGTTTTTCAGCTGAAACATTTGAATAAGATGCCCAGGCAGAGCAGACAGTGCTGCCAACAAGTTGAAGGCAAGGTGCCTTCTCATGGGGAAGCACCTGGTGCCCAGAAAAACCTTGATAAGATTCTCCAGCCTGATTTGTCTGAATTGCCCAACTCTTGTCTCAGCAGCAATGACAAAGACATCCTGCAGCAAAACACCCTGCCATTTGTGTACAGAAATAAACCAGGACCAGCTCAAGGCAAACAACCTAAGGAGCCTTATTCATGTGCAGGAAGAGAAGGAACCTTCCCTTCCACACACACTCACTCAACATGATCAAGAGGAGAAACATTTGTCATGGGGAGACACAGGCCAGGTGTTCTAACAGTACAGGATTGCCAATTCCACCTAAGTGATCTGAAATCCCACAAAACCAGGATTCCTGTGATTCCTAATTACCCAGATCCTTTGAATGAAAGGTAGCCTAACATAAGCTTATTTCAAACCTACAGCCCAGCTTCAGGGAGTGCAAATGGGTGCTGGAAGTTTGCAGGGACAGCTCAGTGTAAGACCAGAGCTCAGGGAACACAGGCATTTCAGACAACACCTGCAGAGACTATCCAGACAGAACAAACATCCTTACTCTACTTACAGGGAAAGAATTCACAAATCAAGGGTAGTACCTGATGCCAACTCCTATGCTCTAAGAAAATACAGAAAATCAACCAAGTCTGCCTTCTGTCCCAGTTCCCACCTAGGCAGCTCCTTATGGCAGATAACAGGTTAACTGCAGAGCTCAGAGGCTGTGTAGAAGCTTTTCTGGAATACATTCCCCATGTATCTTGGCTGAGAGAATGCTCTGTGCTTTATCAAGCCAATCAGCTCTGCAGTCCCTGAGGCACAGCACTGGCTTCCCACTGAGGGTTATCTGCACAGAGAACTCAGCAGGGCAGGTGCCTGCTGGAACAATACAGGTGCTGGCCAGGATGGTACCTGCTAAAGCACTGAACTGGCTGCAACTGGCTCCTGAGGGCTGATTTTACCCTTACAGATTGTTGCAAACATGATCCCAAGCATTTATAGAGCACAGACAGCCCCACTTATCACCTGCAGGAGATCCTGCCTTAGTCACCAGCAGCAAGTATCCCTCCTCATGGCAGCCTGGAACTACAGCAACTCCTCTCATGACACAGAGATAATTCAAGCAAGCCCAGAGACCATCAGTTCTATTTGCTTCCACAAAGCAACACTTCTCCATGCTCTCAGGATGTGGAGTTCCCTGGTCTCTGACTCCAGCTAGGAAGGTGTCCCAGGCTCTCACTGTTTGAGCAGTGCAGGGACAAAGTGCCTACAAATGCCAAGAAATGCAGGAATGTCAAAGTGGAGTGCCACCAAGCATCTTCTAAGAGTCTCTTACAGGGAGATAACAGCAACAGCTAACAGGGAAGAGATCTCCTTTCTCTGAGATGTTCACAAATGTATTAAATATTTATAAATCCAAACAGTAACTGAAGTGTAACCATTTTGAACTCCAAATCTGCTGAGCTGCTCTCAAAAGTCATCTGCTATCAAAAACATCACAGCAGAAACATTTCCCCATGAAAGAAGGAGAGAAATCAAGAACAAAAGAAGGCAGAGTGAAAAAATATGGGCAAAGGGGAACACTTGCAAAGACAGGTACATTTCCAAAACACTGGATTTTTTAAAACTGCTTTAGCAAGAAACCACCCTGGAGAGCAGCTATCTGATATTTGCAACCTTCAGTATCTCCTCTCGGTGGTGACAGTAACTCCCTTCTCACACAAATAAGGCAACAGTTGCAGGAACAAGGGAGGAAGAAGAAAAGGGAGGCACACGGGAGGAAGGGAAAGACACTGCAGTTCTTTGCCCAGGACACAGTGGAGGGAAATGGTTCTTTTTTTCCAACTCTTCAGAAAACCCCAAAATAAAATGTCAGAACACAGAGTGTCAGGACAACATCTGACATAAGGAGATAACTGGAGGACAGGGGAAGAAAACACCTGGATCAAGAGTTGTCAAACCAAGTGCCTGAGGCCAATCAACAGCTCTGGGCTCAGGCAGCTCCTCTAATTCTCTGGCTAGCAAAATGTTTTCCAGTTCCCCAGGCTTGATATGCACGTGAGAAGCCAAACGGGAGGTCTTGGGCCTTGTGTGGTCCAAGCAGGATGCGAGCATGTGTGCCAGCTTGGAGAGGGAGGAAGCCACACTGACAGAGGGGCAGGGGCATCAAATGGTCTGATAGTGCTGTCTCAGTCTTGCCTGCAGGAATTCATGGGTCAGGTTGTGCCGAGTGATTATCCCAACAACCTTAAACAGGAAGGAAAGAAGAAGAAAAGATACAAGTTTGTATCAGAGATGTGGCACTGAAAGACATCCATAATAAAGTGGTCATTTTTTTCAACACCCCAAAAAGAGGAATCTGAGAGCAGCTCTTAACCAATGCTGCATTAGAGCGGATTGAAATTGAAATTCACAAAGACAACGTTCCTCCCTCTACCAACACTTACTCTTCAGGCAAGAATGCTGATTTAACGACACCCAAACAAACAGCTTACAACCAAACAACAACACTCAAATGAACAGCTTCACCATTGCTGTGGTGTCTGGCACCAGTAGGACCCTGTGCCTAGGAAGGGAAATCCTTTCCATGTAAGAGGATGTGAAATCCTTTGGGAAGTAAAAACTGCAATTGGAAATAACAAAGCTGTCCTTTAGGGCTTCATTCAAGACATTTCTGGTATTCCACACAGCATGACTTCAGATAGCTCCTGTCAGATACATTCAAGGAAGCTCTAAAGACCAAAACAGAGAAATGGTCAAGACTAGCTAAGGCAGGTGACAAGAGGGACCTTCTCCCAGCCTGCTGTGGATAAAGTCAAACCATGCATTTCAGCTGGTCAAATGCCTCTCTGATTTTACACACGGAAAGAGTTTAGAACTAGGCTGTTCTCTAGTACTACAAAAGCATCTTGTACTAAAATGGATTAAGTTAATGTCTCGTTTGCAACTCACAGGCCCTGCAGAGTACCTATGGGAAACTTTGAGGCAGAAAAAGCAGTGCTGCCTCACACAGACCAGGTCAGGCTTAGGGGAAACAGTTTCTCATAGTGGTTATAGGAGGCTGCTGACATCTACTGACTGTTTCTGAGCACTGTAGATGGCAGAGGGACAGTGAGTCAAGCACAGACCATTTAAACACTCCTTTGCTTTGATGCTCCTGTGAGTAGAAATAGAATACAACTCCCTTCCTACAGAAAAAGGTCTTGCCCCAACATATAGGAAATTTTGCTCTTAGCCTTGAATAAAGCTGTGAAAGGCAAATTAGTGGCCTCTAATGAGCTCAGGGCCTCTCAATAGATAGAAAAATGGGACAGCTTCTACAGGCTGCACACCTGAGACAGGAGAGATGCACGTCCTGCTCTTTGCAGGTAAAGGGGAAACAGGTAGGACACAAAAGATGCCAACAAAGTCACAGTAATCAAGCCTTCAGAGCCCTAAAAAAATCCTATTCTGATCTCTACAGCATTTCTGTTTGATGTTAAGAGGTCTTAATTGTCCTAAAAATGGAAAATGTTGCACAAACACTGCGGCTTCCTTCCTCAGCTAAGCCAGCACAAGGACTCACCTCTCCAACTGCATTCACAACTGGTAAATGCCTGAGTCCCATTGTCCTGAACAGGTTGAAGACTTGTGACACATGAGTATTTGGAGAGACAGTAAAGGGTGATGGGTTCATGTATGGGGTGACATCCTAAAAAAGAAAAGCAATCATGTTATTTACAAGAGGCATTTTCAATGTCTCTGGGAATCACTAACATGCAACTCCTACAAGTCCTCCATGGCACTGATGCCTGGACAGAATATTTGACTGGGGTTATCTTCTATTTCTGCACAAATATGACATTATTTTGGTTTGGTTTGTTGAGAAGTTAAACTGGACAGGCAACACCTTATTCTAGAAGTAAAGCACCAATGGAACTGGTACCTCACAGCAGGGGATTTCCACATGCTGAGAAGGCTGAGTGCTTGAGGAGCACAGGATGTTGGTCACTGCACCAAAGAGCTTATTAAAACATGCCCTCAATGTTTTTTAAAGGCTTTGGGACAGTTGTAAATACATCTGAGGAGGGACTGTCACACTGCAGTGCATATCTTACCACTATCATACGAGGGTTCAGCAATGTGAGGTCCAGATCATGGATATCTGGGTAGTGGGGATAATCCTCCAACATCTCTGCATGGGACAGACGAGGCTGACTTGCACTCTGCAATGAAAAGAAACCCCACTGAACCCATGTGTCACCATTCCAGACAACACAGGGGCTGCAAGTAGCACAGCAAACTATGCCTCCTACTCACTCCCCCACATCTTCTCCTCCCACACCCACCTTCTGCAGAGGTGCTGTTACCCAAACCTATGCAGGCCTTTAGCTGAGAGAACCTCTGACAAATCTACACTTGACACTGGAGGGCAGCAGGAAACCAGCCTTGTGGGAGCTGGGCCTGATCTCAGTGACACAGCTGACATTTTTCTGCTAGGACCTCAACACACAGCAGTAAAACACAAAGTATATACTGCTGGATGCTCTATTTGCACTTAATATCTGCCCTCTCTTCTCCAGTTCTGCATATCTTTATGTCATGTATTTATATCATATATTCTCACAGCTTTATGCAACAAACAGGTCTGTTGGATGACTTTTTTAACAGTGGCTATCCTTTTCCTGAGGATATTTTCAACTTCCTTTACTCTAAGAGCTGCAAGGGAGAATTCCCATTACCCGTATGCAACTTTAAAAACACACATGCATTTCTTAGAATGTAAAAATAGATATATTCTTTTTGGCAGCCCATGAATATTGTTCCCAACCCCCTGAGAAGGCAGGGATGTGTCTGCTGCAATTTCTGAAGAGGAAGACTCACCGACTGGCTCTCAGAGTAGCAAACCCCCCGGTCAAGGAGGGTGACCAGCTGTGAGCGCAAGATCAAGCCATGGAAGGTCAAGGGTCTGAAGCGTTCCTCCATGGTCCACTCCTCACTGGGAGACTGGTCAGGGTACAGATTGGGGTAAGGAGTGTATCTGTGATGGATTTAACACCATGTGTTACAAGGTTCACATACCCCAGCTCCCAAAAGAGCAGCTGTTTCAGCTCTTTGCAACCTTCCCCTGAATATTTCAGGGACTCTTGCTAGGGACAAGCAAGACTTCACCAAAAAAAAAAAAATACAGGGGAGAGAGGTCAAGAGCCATTATGTGGTCAGAGCAGCAGAATGGGACAGTCTCCTAACTCAATTTCAAATCACTTGCTATTAAAGCAATTTTCAGTTACAAATTACTCAAATTCTAATAAAAGCTGAAGCATCTGGCAAAATATTAGGGTGAAGATGCCATTCATGAAAGTCATGATCATTGATGTAGAGAATTATTCACTAGACTGGGCTTCTACCTGGAAGAAACAGCAACATAAGCCTGATGACTCAGCCCAGTTACCAGAAAGGTGGGATCAGTATCATGGCACCAGGTCATTAGCTGGGATAAGGGAGCTTTCCAGAGCTCTCACATTTTTGCAGACAAGAGGACATTGATTTCTACAGAAATCTTCCCAGGTACTTCATCCTCTCAAGGAAATATGTCTGTGTAAGTGTTTGAAGTAAATGTAAGAAGCTGGACATAACCCACTTGCCTGGGACTTAGTCACAGGTGTGAGACACAGCACTGGCTCCTCAGACCTGACAAATCACTTTTAAAACATGGATATCAGCACTGTTTCCCCTGACATATGAAACATTCTTTACAACACATCTCAACATATGGAAAAACCCTGCTTCCGTACATTTGTGCCTACCAGGACCTCACCTTCTCTCCAGCATCTGTTGCAGCAGATCCTCTTTTTCAGGAGGCTCCTCTGTTGCTATGTGCTCATCACACATGTTACGCAGCTCACTCGAAGGGTAGGATTTCATGGACTGGCTCCGCTTGCGCTGCTCTCCAGCTCGGGTGAGGATGCTGGATTTCTGGATACAACAAACAGCTTTCAGATACTCACTAAGCAAGTCAACAGTTATCCAAGAGTGACTATGAATTACTAATCATAGCTTTGTGCCACCACATAACATGTTCATTAGCCACTGCTGCTGCAGGACTTGCAAGAATAGGACTGTGCAATTCAGTAACAAATCCAAATGTTTCCATGTCTATGCTAAACAGATTAGTTTTTCCTCTTAACTTTTGCCTCTAGGAATGCAGCCCACTCCTTCATCTCTACCATCACCCAGACAATAGAATGAAATGGAGTTCTTAAAAATTTTCTATTGCAGTAGATGCTTATCTCTGACCCAAATTCTGCCCAAAAGCTTAAATAGCTAAAGCAAGGCCATTCTGCATGAAAAACAAAGCTCTCTACTCTTCAAACAAGCAAGCCTTTTTTACCTTGAATTTGATGTTGTTACTTATCAGTTGATTTCCCTTCATGAACTCCCTCTCATTGCCCCGGTTCTCTGTCACCACAGGGAAGGCATGGTGGACAGTGGTGCGCAGGATGCTAACGAGGGACTGGATCCGGGTGTGGGGGTACACGTACGTCAGGTTGGGCTCCATGATGTCACTGGCTTGTAGCCTGAAGAAACAGAAATCCAAGATTGCTGCATGCATCACATCAGTGACAGAAGGCTGGTGATGAACAAACCAGTCCTTAAACAAGATCCTGAAGGAGTCTGCTGCGGTTAAATTCTGCTAGCTCCTTTTACCTGTGTGCTCACCTTCACTGTGGTATCAGCAGTGATGGTACACCTGATTTTTAATATTTTTTTTTAATAACATAACATTGTATCAATGATGCACTAGCTTACAATAAAGTTTCTAAACACTACTGGGAAGAGACAACAGGTGGGAAGAGGATGACATTCCACAAGAAGCAAAGTCCAATGGAATGTTTTCACAAAGCTCTTGCTGAACTTCTCAAATCCACCCTGCAGATTTCCACCCATCCATCCCCTCAGAAAGGGCTTCAGCATCTCTTTCCTGCTGCAAGCCTGGTGCACAACTCCTTTCACAGCAGCCCTCAGAGCAACCAGGTTGAAGATGAAGCATCATCCCCCTGCATTAATGCATTTCTGAGCAAGAATCCCCACAACAAACTCTAACCCACAGCCTGGCCAAGAGGAGCAGCCTTACTTATCCATTTCCATCCCGGTTTCCCACTCCAGAAGAGGCACTCCTCTCAAGTTCACATGGATGTCATAGATGCCTTTGTTGAAAAAGTCTCCTGTCCACTTGGCTACCTGCATAGCAAACACGAGGTCTACTGAGTTGCTGTTCCAAGTGCAAGACCCCTTGGCTTATGACAGCCCTGAAAGTAACAAAGATTCATGGCCAGCACATGTTCAGGCATTCTGCAAAAAGCCAGAGCTACTGGTCCTGCACTCACCATGAGGGTGATCATTATGGGGAGCCCATAGGTGATCTCATTGGTGGACTCAATGAGGATGACAGTCAGGCTGATGGTCATGCGGACCACTCCTCCCAGGAATGCTGCTGCCCCAATCAGTGCAAAGGTTCCTGAGTAGATGTGATCCAGACCAATGTAGCTAGAGCGAAGCACAGAGCCCTCAGATTAGAAAAACCTGCCTGAGAGCTCATGGTGCACCTGCAGCATGTCCCTCACACGCACACTTGATGCACCTTTTGAGGAGGTTGGCGACCAGGCGTCCGAAGGCAGCCCCACAAAGCAGTGATGGTACAAACAGACCACTGGGCACAGAGATCCCATATGTCCAGCAGGAGAGTAAGAAATAGAGAAGGAAGAACAGGGATAGGGTGACTGGGCTGAAAGTACCTGCAACACAAGAAGAACCATGACTAAAGGGGCACATGTCTGAGATGTGTGCCCCTTTAGTCCAAGATAGAGTCTTGCACCATCCACCTCTCAGCTCACAGCATGTTCATCTCACAACAGCTACTGAGTCTCCCAGTCCAAACACACATGCAGACAATGAGTAAGTGAAAAGAGAGGAAAAACAGGCCTTTTTTCCCATTAAAGAGACTTTCACCAGTTTTACTAGCAGTCCTCCAGAGCCATGAAGGCCTGAAGATGCTGCTAGCCTTGTGGTGCTGTTCCAGCTAAGATGAAGCTCGGAAGCTTAAGTGTGGGATGAGGCAGTCTCCTTACTACTTACCATCCTGGTGGAAGAGCTGCAGGATAGCTGACTCCTGAGGGTTGAAGAAGAGCGTGGCCATGTCATTGTACGTTTCATTTGGGCAAAAAAAAGTTTTGATGCTTGAATTGACATCCTCTGATATATCCTAATGCAGAACACAACAGACACAAAGGGTTAAAATTCACTCTCATCCTTTGGAGAGAATGGAACTAACACTTCTGTTACTGTTAGCCATTGCCATCACTCCAGGACAGCCATGCTTTGGGAAGTTCAGACTAAACACCAATGGGCTCCTTGACTCAGAGCCCGAGTTGTTTGTACAAAAGCACAATGTAGGTTTCATTATTACCCTAAGCTCCTGCAACCCTCCACGGGCTCTCACTGCATTTCTGCTATGTGCTGCACACTGTCAAAAGCTCATTACATGCCTATGCCTCTCTAGGGTGAACAATATGACAGGGAACATAATATTCACATAAGAATCCCTCACCTGCAGGCTCAGGGTGTCATTGCCACCGTGCCTGCTGGAAGATATCTGCCGGCATTCCCCCAGAACCATGGAGGCCACGAAGACCATGACAGTGGTGGTCAATGACACAAGCAAGCTCTCCAAGACTCTGAAAGACACAACAGAGACCATGCACTGAAGCCACACTCAGCACTGTAACCTAGTCCCAGCTCTGCAGATGACTTTGATAAGGCTGCAAGAAGCAGCACTCACCATAGCTTAGTATCAGAACAAGGGACACTGCAAATCAAGTTGAATTTTGACTTGGTTCCCAGGGATTGACTTAGCTCCCCTTTTTAACTGGCTGCCCCAAAAAGAAGCTATTTCTGCCCAGAGAACATACAGCAGTAACACATGAAAAGCCCCAGGGTTCAGTAATGAGGCTGTTCATATGGAAACAATGTTCTGTACATCCTTACAGGGTAAAAGGGTAGATAGGACTGGGCAGGGTGGAGCACAGTCTCTCAATTTCTTTTCTAACTGCTGAAATACACTTATTTTTCTCTTTAAACCTACGCTTTGTGTTTAGGAGCTGTCTAGAGCAAACAAACAGCTGCTTTCAGAATAACACAGAAGTTCCCTCTCTAAACAGCACAGATATTGTGAATTTAATTAACCAACGTGATTTCAAAAAGTGAGATCAACCATTCCATCCATATCAGTTTGGACAAGGACACAAAAAAATCCTGCATGGAGACAAAGCTCTGGTTTGTTCAGCCTTTATGATAAAGAGCTCCTTCCACTGCCCTTATAAGAGGGATTGCAATTCTCTCTGTACCACCAAAGTCATCGAAAACTTACAGGGACTGTAACATTTGCTTTCTGGTGTTCACTTTTAAGTTCTATGGAGGATTCATTTAGTGATTTTTAAAACAACCAGTCTGAGATTTCCTTCAATCCTACTCAAAGGGTCTCCTAGACTGATGCTTTTGCTCTGGGAGCAGAGATGCCTGTACAAGCTGGAGAGAGCACACATACCTGACCAGCTTTGGCTTGGGATGCACGTTGCGCATGCGGTACTTGGCAAGCCTCTTGTTCAGGCAGTTAAAGGTGGCTCCAAGAAGGCCTCCTACAATCCCCATCAGAATGAAGAAGCCCAGGTCCACAGCTGTCCAGAGGTGGCATTTCTTATCAGACTCAGAGCACTGTGCAGAAAAGTGTACAAAAAAGCATTACAGTAGTTGCTGCAATTTCCTACCAACACTTCTGTCTCCACACCTAGAGATTTTGAGTAGCTAAAATCAAAAGGCAACAATTCTGTCTAAGGGTATCAACGTATTGCAGATAAGTATAAAGTGCCTTCCACTGAAATACAAGCATGTGACAAAAGAAACCTTCAAACTAACAGAAGCACAGGATTAACAAGAGACTGGAGTGGGGAAATCAGAATAAATCTTACCTTAAACTCCCCGAAGTTCAGCAGCCCAGGGAGCTGGAAAGACCCCCAGCTTCCAAACTGAATCCCAGAGCGGAAAAAATTCAAGGTGAAAGTGGCAGCCATGGAACAGAAAAGCTGTGGAACAGATTGGCACAGTCAGCTCTTCCTTGAGACTTATGCCTGGGCAAAGGAACTGACTGTGGAAGGGATCAGACGGCAGAGAGCCCAGGCACAAAAGCCCACTCTCCCAGGTACACTAAATCTGCTGCCTAGAGCTGTCCCACAGTTCCAGATAATACCAAATCAGGTATTAGGGCTCAGCTCTGCCCTTGATCCGTAGTAGTTCTGGAACACTGAGAGAACAGGCAACCTCCCTCCTGCCAAGACAGTGCAGGAAGAAGCAGGATAATCAGAATGCCCTCATGAACAAACCCTACCAAGGGGAGCCCTCTTCTCAAGGAATAGACACACAGAAAGAGTCAGAATCACCACTCACCACTTTCCATGTAAGTCCCTGGTTCCAGAAGGAGGAACCTTCTTCCAAACTAAAAAGAGTGCCTCCAATTGGTGCTCCAAAAGCAGCTGCAACCCCTGCAGCTGCTCCAGCAGATACAAAATCCCTTTTATCCCTGAAATGAAGAGAAAAACAACCTCAGTTTAGCAAATTAGAGCTCTGGAGATGCTTAGGTTCTGCAAGGTAAGAGATCATCCCCATTTATAGAATATCCCAGAGATTCAGGATGAGAGTTGGGAGCAAAGCTGGCCATGGCAGACACCACCATTTGTTCATTAAGCTGCAGCATTGTGCTCTTTCTGTAGAACACAAACACAGAGCAGAACTCTGGTACTTCACAACTGCCCAGTATGTGAGGAACCATCCCAAACCATGGACTCCAGCATCACTTGAAACAATTACAGAAACAAAAGGGCAAGAATTTGTTCACATTCAGGAGAAGTAGCCTGCTCTGTATCATAATCATAAGGGGTGAGCTTTCAACCACCCACATTAAAGGTTTGAAATGAGTAGAGATCTGCTGAGCAGCACAAGAGAACATCTATGAACAGGAAGACCAGAGCAGCTTGGAAGAGTGACACCCTGGTGTTGTCTTGCTGCAGAATGAAACTGCAGAACTCTAAAAAGAAACCAATAAAACAACTGACTGGTTCACCCCAGCCCACCACCCTTCTCCCAAGGAAGTCAGCTCACTCATCCTCCTTTCCCCTCCTCCACATCCTGGGTACAGTACCTGTCACTGCAGAAATAGGGAAAGTTAAATTGGATCTTCCTCAAAGAGATGCTCTGGAACTACAAACAAAGTAAAGATTTAGAAACACAGGAGATGGGAACTTACTCTTACAAAACAGTGGCGTGACCAGGACCGTGGCTCAGGCCAGCACTAACCTGTGGCAAGCCCGCACCCACAACAGCACCACTGTGAATCATGGGACCCTCCTTCCCGACAAAAAGACCTGGAAAAACAGAGTTTATTGAGAGAATGCACTTTCCCCACTGCCACCCTCCCTTGCTGACAAAGCCAGAAGAGATCAGCTCAGCACTCCCATGCCATAGCACATCTCTCTGTGCCAAGCCTGCAGCTCCTCACAGGGAGGTGCTGACCTCCTGCTCACTCAACAACCCCAAATGTTTGCAAAGATTTGCACAAATTCTGCACTCCAAGTGGGTGAAATAACTGAAAAACAAATGTACAAGGACTCTGAACTCTCCAGGTTATTCTGCTCTTCTGCCCTCAGGCTGCTCCCGACAATGTGCCCTGGAACATTCCCAGGTCTCTCTCTTGGATTATGCCCCAAAGAGTCACATGTGACTAACCCACTCAGAAAATCACTAGTTTCCCTGATAGTCCTGATCCTTCTGTTTATTCTCTATTCTATAAATGCACTCAGGGCTCATGACTCTGCTCCAAATCACCAGCATGATTTTACTGGAAAGGCAGGGCCTTCTGTGTCCTTTATAAGCAGAGAAAACATTTTTTCCCCTTCAGTGACTCCTTCACCCAAGAAGAACAGCACACCAGAGCCCTCCTTACCTCCTGCCACACTGAAGAGCACTCCTGTAGCTTTGCACACCACTGTCCGCAGACGCACAACCCCGGGAACCTTCACTCCATTGAGGTAGCACTTAATTTCAGGAATTCCTGACCCAGCTGCTACAGGCTGCAGAAAAGAAACACTGACACTATGGTGCACTGATTTCATACCTGACCAACAACAACTCATCAGAGAGCAAGGGACCAAGAGACCCTGCTCAGCTAAACCACATAGCACTGTGAAGCTAGTTTGATGCTTTGGGGCAGAAGGTGTTTCTAGCAAGGATATTTCATATCAAGGACATGTGTGAGAGGAAAGGAAGGTTGTGTGAGGAGCAGCAATGGACCAAAGGCTTACTTGGATCAGGACCAGAAGACTGGCAAGGAAAACAAAGGTCAAGTTGAACCCCAGCAGCTCCAACAAGGACAGTGCAAGGCAGCCTTTCTCAGTGCACTCCTCCACCGCTGCAGGGATGGTCAAGGAAAACAACATTCCCCACACCAACACACAATCACTTGGTAAAATCTGGGCCTCCCAGCCTGGGCTTCCTAATCCAGCCAGAGCAGCTAACACAACCTGTCAGGAAGCCAGGCTTCCTCTTCAAAGCTCAACACTGAGTTAGGGAGAAGGGAAACCACTCATTCTTTCAGTCTCTCCTTATGTACACTGGAAACACTTCTTGGTTTCAAGGGCTGAATTACATAAGCAAGTTGAAAACTTGCTTAATTATGAACAACATGCCCAATGGCAAAATTGTGAAAGTCAGGTGTTCTGAGCAAAAGATGGGAACAGAAAAGAAAATATCACTTGAGTCTAGCAAGGTCCAAGGTAAAAGATACAGCTTTGTACCACCTGAAACTTGAGCTGGGTAAAGAGCCTCACGAAGAAATCTACGAAGAGGCCCACCTGGGAAAAAGAAGACAGAATTTCCATCACTAATTTCTACATACAAATAACGAAGACAATCCTTTAGTTAGTCCTACCAGAAACATGGACACAGGGGAGAACAGAAAATGAAGAAGACAAAAGCATCATTCAGAGTAAAGCAGCTTTGAAAACTCAGATTTCTTCCCTCTCTCTCACTGGGACAGAGCCATCCTAGCATTATTCCTGAAGAGATGCACTTCTGCATGTGATTAGTACCCATTAAAGTCCTAATCTGGCAGCATTTTCAACATCCTCAACATACTTAAGGGTACAGAAGAAAACTGGTATTTAATTGAGCTATACAGTCAGCTGAGCTGATTTTCACAGTTCAGCCATAAGCTGTCATCCTTTTTTACTAAGTTGTTTGCTTTGGAAAAGTTTTCCTGTATGCAAAATGAAAGGATTTGCTAGACTACTTCACAAAGAAAACCCAGCAAGTTCTGAAAGAAAAAAAAGGCTTCCTGAAAAATAGTCTATAACAACATGCTATAATTCCCAAAAGACAACTCCATCTACTAAGCTCTCATCACCATGAAAGAGAAATGCTTCCTCTTAACTTTACTCCTTAGCCATTGACTTCTAAATTATTCCTGCTTAGAATGATTTCCTCATTCCCCAAACAGCATGATCCTTACCAGTCCTGTACAGACTCCAATAGCAAAAACCAGCACCCACTTCACTGCTTCGTATCTCTGGGCTTTCTGTTTGGAAAGAGGATGAAAAAAAAAAGTAAAATAAAAGCAACAAGTAAAATAAAAGCAACACAGAAGCAGGGATTTTCTGGAAGGTGGGTTTAGGCTCCACAGCTCAACAGCCAGAAGGATAAATCAATATAAGATTGTGTTGTGACAACAGCAAATTGAAAATAGGAAACTGAAAGATTCAACATCTTGCTCACTTTAAACCTGAGGATCACAAGAGATGCTGGGAGGTATAATCTCCACTATTTTTTTTTTGTAATAGAGAAACCAGGAGAACACGTAGCATTTCAGTCATAAATAAGAAAAAAGCCCATAAAATTTCCTGCAGTGTGTATTTAGAATCACAGAATGATCTGGGTTGGAAGGGACCTTAAAGTTCACCTCATTCCACCCCTCTGCCATGGACAGGCACACCTTCTCCTCCCAGGCTGGTCAAAGCCACATACAAAAAGGTTTTGAACACTTCCAATCCACAGTTTCTCTGGACAATTTCCATGGTTTTAGCTTATGAAAGAACAAGGTCCTACCTTGTTGTCCATGCTTTCCAAAATTTCCAAGTACGGGTCATTGATACAGCGATCATAATCCAAGCTCTGAAATGCAAAAAGGTCAATTTAGGAGAATCAGCTGCAACAGGCTGTGAAAAAAATTACTCCTAGAAGACCTTGTTAAAGACTACACAAGTCATTGCTACCCCCACAGTAGATTCTGCAAACAACAGGAGGAGAAAATACTCCTGGAAACAACTTAATTTAAATATTTAGATCAGTCGGACCCTGAAAATCACAAAGTGAAAGAACAGAACAATTTCACTGCTCAAGCTGAGAGAGACAGTGAAACAAACTGAAGCACAGCTGATTTACACATCTTTATATTAGAGAAGTCACATTGTACAGTTTTAGACTTCTTTATGTGTCTCCAATTTGACAGTGCAGGGGATAACACTGGATCTTTATATTCACCCTCTCACTGCAACAGGAACACTAGCCAGGAACTCCTGTGCAGATGAACCATATCAATTCTTCAGTTTATCATAGCAATAGTTTCCCACTCACACTCACAAAACTCCACTAGTTCTTATCCACATCTTCACCTTTTCAAGCCAAGCTGTAACAGGCTGGGCTGGTGACACCCATACTGACAGCAACTGTTCTAAATACTTCAGGGCCACCAGACAGTGATGCAAAAAGCAAAAGCCTCGTGTAAGCAGCAGAATCTATGGGAAGATCTGCTGTGAGCCAGCATGACAACACAGACAGCAGAAAGGCAACTGTGACCATGTATCTACAGATACTTTCTACAGTCACCAGAAAACAAGGCCACCAGAGCCTATAAATCTCACACTGAAGAAGTGGGAAAATGCACCAGGCTCTGAAAATGAATTTTCTCAACAAGACTTGAGAGCAAACATTCAACCTACTCACAGAGTTTTATCCCAGAAACATACAAAGATGATAAACAGTTCTTTGCAAGCACAGCAACTCTCAGTATTTCTGCTGATATCAATGCAACCAAGTGATCCACACTGAGTATCTGCCCCGTTACAAACTCAAACAGATCAAAACCTGTCTGCAGTTCTTATCACATTAATATCAGATTAGTTAATTCCCCACCTCATAGTCTTTTCGTGGAAGGATCTCATCCTCCTCTTCATGAGTTTCTCCTAGGATGGTCTGCAAAACAAATGCAGGAAAGGAAAACCATGAAGGGAACGAATGCATCTACAGCTGTTCATGAACACTGGTAGCAAAGCCAAAATTACAGAAGCCCTATACCATTGTTGCTTATAAATTGAGTACGGATTACCAAACCACCACTTACTTTGTGGTAACGCTAAAGGGCCTTACCTTACAGCTTGTCCCTCAGCCAGAACACACATCACTGCTATACAGGAGCTCTCGAGAGCAAACTCCTAAACCCACATCCCGTTTCCTTCACAGCAACGGGGTACAGGGGAGCACAGGACAACAATTTTGCAGAGAGCACTCTGCAGTGCTAGAATCAGAGAGAGCCGCTGCCAGGACCACTCCCCCTTAGAGCTGCGAGGGGCAGCGGCTCCAGGCGCTGGGATGCGAGGCCCAGACAAAGAATGCGGGGTAGGGACAGCGGACAGCGCGGGGCTCCGGCACTGGGGTGAAGCACCAGGCCCGGCAGCAGAACGGGCGGGAACGGGCTGTGCCGCCGGGACGAGCATCGGATCAGAGACTGGGCCACGAGCAGCACCCTGAGGTGGCGACACCGGGCCCTGAGGCGCGGGGCCCACACTCCAGCACCGCTCCCCGCCCTCCCGCCCACCCTCAGGCTCTGCTCCGAGCCGGGTGGGGCCGGGCCGAGACCCGG
>VZSU01002120.1:5144-33595 GCA_013398715.1 Nesospiza acunhae | reverse complement strand
GGAATGCCAACGCCACAGAGCATCAGCAGTCATCTGGTGAACATGACACCTGAATCTCCGGTCAACTTCCACTTTCTGGGCCAGTCTCCTTTTCCACAGGCTGAAAGCCATCTGGGCACAATGAACTCCATGTTTTAGGGCTGCTGCTGCTTCTTGGTTCTTATTTTCCATGACCCAGTGGTGCCAGCTGAGAAAGGCTCTGAGAAGAACAAAGGTTGCTGCACTGACTGTGGGAACAACTCACAGAGATACACACCTTTGTAATGGAAAATTTAACAACAAACATACACACAAGGGAGTTTTGGAAACACATCTGATCTGTAAACATTCTTTCTCCATTAAACGTCAGGGGAAATGATGGACAGGACAAGCTGTTCAGAGTTAGGTTTTCTGTCCTGGCTGTGCCAAGCCTGCTGTGCTCCTCAGCTTTGGAATCAGTAGAGAGCAAGGCCAGTTCAGTGGTTAGGAAGTTACCAGGACTTGTTACCAGCAGAGCTGGGCTTGCTCTAATTTGTGAGGCATTCCATCAAACCAGAAATTACTGTGTTCCTACATAGTAATTTTGAAGCTGGAAAAACCCCAAAATAATGGGCTGCAAAAATCCCACTGAAGACAAAATATAATAGCTAGAGGAAGAATTTTTTTCCTTTTTTTTTTTTAATTAAAGCAAGTGTAAAGCTTTTAAAACAGAGAGCTTTAGGAAACTTCTGGAAAGCATGATCCCTACCGAGACAGCCGAACGCGCCTGCAGTGCTGCTGGGCCTTCAGATGATATTGAGTTCGAGCTGACCAGACAATGAAGCACCTCTGCAGGCAGTACTGCTCTGTTTGCTGCCAGCAACTCTGCACCTCCTTGTCAGAACTGCAGTCCTGTAATCCAGAAAGGTAAAAAAAAGGGCCTTGAACTGCTATTATATCAGTTACTCCAAACAGCTGAGCCATGTCTCCTTGCCACTGCCACTTCTGTGATTGCCCAGCTCCATCCCATCCACCCCACATGAAGAGCCAGACATGAGGGTCTAACACATCCTTTTTAAATCCTTGGCACCTGCCTTACTTCCACTCAGCTGGTAGGGAAGAGTTATCCTGAGAAAAGCCTCAATCTCCCAAATCTTATGTTTGAGAGAGAACAAAATAGCAGTGAGACCTTCTATACGCTGATATTGAAATCCAAAGGCTCTTTGCTAAATTTGAATATGCAGAAAACACTTGTATATTTACATTTTACACAACACTTTCTACCTTACCTCTTCCCATGCAGAGTAACTGGTGAGAGGCTGGGAATTATTATCTGGACTCTGCAGCACTGAAGATTGGAACTGATTTCCCACAAACCAATTTCTTCTGCAAGACAAAAGTGTTGGGTGAGAAAGGAAAGAAAGAAGAAGATAAAGTCCCCTAGAAGGATGGTGTGACATGACATGAGGGATTATCCAGAAGGGAGGAATTCAGCCAGTTCAAACAAGGGGTCTCTCTTACCAGCATCCCAAAAATCCAGTCTCCAACTCACCCAGATCCAGGGAAGGAGCTCTGCAAGCACAGCTCAGCTGTCAGCTCTGTGCACTGGTGGAGCTGAAGGAAAGGACTGTGACATGACACATGTGTGACATCCTCAGCAGTCAGAGGGGAGGAGAAGCCATGCTGGCTGCTGTCACATTCCTGCAGGTATGAAGGGAGGAACATGCTGTGAGGTGAGTGTCCTCACAGTGGAAGAACCCAGCTAACAGCTCTGACCATACCATTTACTCCTTTTCTTATCAATGATTCAGGCAAATCCAAAATACAACCAAAGGGATTGCAGGCTAGCCATGACACCTCTGGAGAGCAAACATGTAAGTGATGGTAAAGTTATTTCTATACTAATAATTTCCATACTGAATCCAGAAATACATGTATTTCTATATTGAGAAAAGGAGAAATGAGCATATGCGCTGTCCCAGTGAGGAAGGTCTTTATATCTCATCCCTTCCACCTTGCAGCCACAAACAGAAGCAACTGTACAAGGGAAACTCACTAGCCCAGCTTCCCACATCTCTAATTGATGAACCAGAAAAGGCACAGAGAGCATTGACTTTACACCTTTAGATTTCATTTCAGCTTGAAGACCCCATAGATTCAGCACTAAATTTTAAGCACAGTTTGCTGATGACAATACCATGTTGAAGCAGAAATTTTCCCCTGAAAAATCCCAGCAATTTAATACCTCAGAGCAGTCTAGGTCTTCCAAGACCTTCTCACCTTTTCCAATGAGCTTTGAGAAGTCAGAGTAGCTGGTGCACTGCTGTCAAAGCCAGATGATGTTGAGAGGTCCTCAGAAAACAGCATGGCAAGAGGTTCCTCATAGACAGCTCTATGCAAGTGCTTAGAACTTTGTTCAACTGTCTTCAGCATGAGATACCTTTGGTGCCATAATTTCAGAGTTTTTCTGAGTTTACACTGGTCCAAAGTCTGAGAGAAAGAGCTGAGAGAGAAGATACTGAGACAGTAAAGTGAAAGAAGGAGAACACCAGAGGGGGTAACTAGCACAGACATGATGGACGATAGGGTAAAAGGGGCTCTAGCAAAAGGTTCAGAAAATCAAGTGGACACTACTAATGGGGACAGGGCTCCAGGGACTGGCTCTTCTGCACTCACTCAGCCTTGTGATGCTCACACAGCCTTGTTTTCCACAGCAGATATACTCTCTGCAGCTTCAGTTTTTTGCAGAAGTCATCAAAAGAATAGACTGTTTTCTCCAGAAACTCTCTCTCTCCAGTCCATGATGTCTGACCTTCATGCCTCTTTGTCACAGTCTTGTCAGCTACTGAACTCATATCTGCTCCTTAACCAGTTACATAAAGGAACAAGAGATTTTCTCAAGGCATTCCAACTCAGCCCAGCCCAACCCTCACATTGCTTCTTTTCAGCAAGGTTTAAGAGTTTATGTTTGGTTTATGATGCAGAGCAACAAACCTCCCTGTAGCTTCACTGACACTCCCAGAACCAGTCCTCTGCCCACTCTGGTTTGTTCACACCCTGTATCATCTGAGCCCCTCTGTTTTCAGTGTACAAGAGGAGGAAGGAGCCTAAACACCTCTAAAGTTTAGATTCTGCACAGCCCCCAAACTGCTCACCATAATGCTGCCTCCATCGTAGGAGGAAGAGGTTCACCACTGCCTGCTTATCACCTCCTCTGACCTGCAGCATCCCAACCCACTGCTGGAAGTGCTTCCTCAGTGATACTTCTCTGAGATGGGCCAGGTTGCACCTGTCAAGTGCCTTCTGCTCAACAGTCTCCTTCCATGTACTGAAGCACCTGAGAATACCAAAGGAAAATGTTGAAAAACACTTATACAAGCTTATGTGTCTTCCTGAGACTGGGTTTAGTTTAGGAAAGAGAGAGACACAAGCTGTCCTCTGAGCTTTTTTTTGTTTATTTCAGTAAAAAGCCACTGTCATGCTTAGAGCACAGCAGCACAGAGGCTGCTCTTGGGTTTGGTCTTTCAGAACATCAAAAGTCAGGACAAAACAGTTTTGGCAGTGCACAGTGGGCAAGTCATAACATCTCTGGCCACAGCAGTTCCTTTTTATGTTTCTACCCATACCTTCATCTTTATGAACTCCTAAAACAAAAGGATAGATGGCTTTAAGATGGAGCAATTGTTACTGTCTGGGCTGGCTCTGTTATTCCATGGACTTTCACAGAGAACAGATGAAAAACAGATCTCACCAACTCACCGGGAGACCAAGTTTCTTTGGATTTGAGTTGTCAGTGTTAGAATCTTTTTCATTTCCAAGCTTTGAGAATGCCACATCCAGAAAATGTTTCGTAGCTTCTTCTTCTCCAGCAGAGCACGGGCTTCCAAAAGCCTGGCTTCCTCTTTGCTCAGCAGCTCCTTCTGCAGGCGCCACAGTCTGAAAGCTGCTGTGTCGCAAGGCAGGAAGAGATTGACAGGAAGAGAAATAGCAGAAGAACTTCAAACAGCTTTGTGTCACACAGCAAACATCCCCTGGCTAAAATCCAAGCTGACAGAGGAAGGACACTTAAGGAAGGCAGCTCACATTGCTGGAGCAACACATGCTGCAGCTGAATTCATACAAGGAATGAGGCAAAATTTGTATGCCATGGTGAGTAGCCATCCTGGTCACACATATTGGTCGAGCTACTTGTATCACCATTATATTTTCTGAAAAATCCCTTTGCCCAGGATTTTTCTCTTGGGAAGCTGAGAAGCCTCAGAGAAATATGAAAACAATAATTATCTGATTTGCTTCTCCTGTGTTTTGCTGCTTTGGAATGTGTTTGGAGATTGCTTACCCACAGGTGATTGTTTCATTGGTTTCTGCTGTGAATTGTTTTGACTTAATGGCCAATCATGGCCAAGCTGTGTTGGGACTCTGGAAGGAGTCACGAGTTTTCATTACTGTCTTTTAAACTTCTGTGTGTATCCTTTCTGTATTCTTTAATATAGTTTAATATAGTATTCTTTAATATAATATAGTATCATAAAATAATAAATTAGCCTTCCAAGAACATGGAGTCAGATTCATCATTCCTTCCATCATCTGGAAACCCCGCAAATGCAACATACTTCAGGATCACATTCTGAAAGAGCTCAAAGCAACAACTAGATACAAAGCACAAAAACTGGTGAAAAGGTGAATACCTCCAAGCTGTTCCAAGGCTATGGAATGTGTGCTTACCAGCCAGCCGCCTCATGTCTCTGATTGCTTCAACTCCCCAGCAGAACTCATCTCCTCTCTGCCTGTGACGAAGCTGTGTCCACAGCTCTCCCTCCATCCTGAAAGAGCCACAAACATGCCTTAACATCCAGCTGTCCAAAGAAGCACTCACAGAACAGAATCCAGGGCTTTCCTCTCTCTTTTTGTCTCAATTTGTTCTTCTGCCTTCAGAATTAGAAGCTTCGACAAAAGGCTTTTCTTTTGACACCTCTACTGCCAAACTACTGCTAGAGACTGTAGAATTTCCTCAGTCCAACCTCATTTACTCCTGTATCACATATGCAGGTGATAGCTGAAGCACAGAATTAGTATAGGAGTATTTCTGTCAGACACTCAGACTGCAAACACCGGTGCACAAAAGCTCTGAAAAAGGACTGTTTAGTTCAAACTGCTAATTCTTGCAGTGTTTATCCACAGCAATACATCCAAGGACATGGAAACAAGTTTGCCATCATTTGAGAAAAAAATTTCCCTGTGTTTGTAACCTCCCTTTGTCCAAGATAACAGAAAGGGAATACTCTCTGCTTACCTATGAGCCTGCTCCACTTCCTTTGAGTATCCTGTTGCAAGCTCATGCTGAGCTGAGGTTGTCATAGTGGCCAATCTTCCTACTCCAAAAATCCCAGCTGATGAACTTTGGGTATAGGAGTAAAGCTCAGGCTGCAGAGCTTTCTTCTGGCTCTGTTTTGCCATAGCTTCCTTCCACTGAAGAAGAAACCACACGATCAGAACAAACTGCAGACAGAGTATTGGTACCAGGATCTACAGGACAGAATTTCACACAGGGTACCCCTTCCTCCTCCCTGTCCAAACAGGATTTGTGCCTTCTCTGACAGCAGAAAGTTCATGGCACCACTGTCCCCAGCCAGTGCTCACCCTCTGGAAGCTGGCAGCTAGCAGAGTTGAAGCATGTCTCTGCTGGGCCACCTCCAATTGTGTCCTCCTTTGGTGCACAAGCCACTGCAGAGCACCAAAGCCCTTCTGAAGCAGCTGGTGTCTGTGAAGCTGCGTGGCTGCCCTCTTCCAAAGGATGTATCTCCTCCAGGCTTGGAAACACCTTGCTAGGATTTGTTTGTCACACAAGTGCCAGAAACTTAAAAATGAAAAACAGAGGTGAGTTCCTGTTACACAGAAAGGAAAGTAAAACCAGCCAGGAGGTGGCAATCAGAGTTCAGCCATCAAGTTGTAAAGAGGTTATTTCAAATCATTCTCTCTAAAGAATGGAAAACATGCAATCTCACACCCAATTAAGGAATCACTGTTGCTAAATGGGTAGCAACTTCATTCACATCTTATCCACAAATTTGAATTCCATATCATGGATAAGTCTAGCTCCTGATCTTCTCTAACTGTGCAGTGAGCACATGAGAATTTGCTGCACTGATGATACCAACACTTCTTCATTTCTAGCAACAACCAAGGCTGAATTTAGAAGATAGCATTGAAAAGATACAGAAATTATATTTCAGGTCATGCTCTATTCTAAATGACAACCCTTTGAAAAGAAGTGGATGCAGCCCCTCAGCCAACCACAGCAGATTAATGTAGGCTAAGTCCTAAACCCAAATGTTCCTAGGGACATGGCTCCTTAGCCACTTCTCAGAGGTGCTTCTCGGTTGACTACCAGCACACTCATACTTAAAAACAGAGTCTTTTTACCTTCGCTCATTCACCTTCAATGACCAGAAGCTGTTCTCTGAGATCTGCAAACAGACAAGAGACAGTAATTCACAATTATTCACACTGCTCCACTCTATTGAAGAATTTGTGGCACACATCATCTTGGATGGAGACCAGAGCAGGACTGCCTCAAGATCGTGTATTACGTGGGATGCCTTGGACACTGCTCCCATACCATTGCTCTGTGAATATTCTTATATACTTCAGACATAAAAAGGCACAAAAAGCCTGAAATCTCAGGGCCCGGCAACAATGCACAGAGTAAAATCCAGTTTAATGCTTTCCTTCAGCATGCAGATCAGGGAATATAAACAGGTGTTTACATTCCCAAAATAATCAGATTGACAAGCTGGTCTTTAGGAAGAAACATGTGAGATGGAAAGATGGATACATTGGGATGAAGAGGGACTGTAAGAGATGAGATTCTGGCTATTCAGTGACAAGAAAAAACTATAGGACAAGCATCCCCATCACTTGTACCTCAACTCTGCACCTCTAGCAAGTGGCAGAAACAAGCACAAGTAATACCTGTGAACAGAGATGCTTCACAGTGACCACACCCTCACCTCTCTGGGAACAGTTTTCTGTGTCTGGTTCCCTTCTTCACAGCACCATGGTTCTTTGGCATTCCTTTCTACAGAACATTCTTCAGACTGCTTGAGATTGCCATCAGCTTCCAAATTCCACCGGCTGCTCTGGCAGGAGTATTTGTTTCTCCTTCCTTCTCTGCTCATGTTCATACAATCTACATCAGAATGTTCATTAAAGCCTTCTTCAACTGGTGTACCCAAAGGATTGGACTGGCTGCTGCCCCCTGCAGCTGTTCTTCTGGCTGCTGGTGATCTGGAGTGACATGCCTCTTCTGACTCTTTGCTGCACTTAACATGAGAGTTGTTGACTTCTACAGATTTAATACTAAGCTGCTGGCCTGGTCTAAACTCTTTATCTCCAGGATGAGAAGCGATGCTCACACACACTTCTGTAGGAGTCCTACACATGGCTACACGAACATTCCTCTGAGCCCCCCCCAAACCTGTCTCCAGTAACACCTGCAGACCCTGTGGATCCAGACTGGCTGAAAGGTCTTTCTTCCAAGACCCAGCACATGGAGACCCCCCATTAGATGTCTGTCCTCCTTTAACAACCCTTCCAGGAGAATGACTTTTTCTGTGAACATAAAGACTACCAGTTTCCAGAGATGGCTTTACCAGGGACTGGAATCTGAAGAAAGGGGAGCAATTGAAGGAGGAATCTGCTTCTGTATTCACTAGCCTGCCAGAACCCATTCCAGAAGCAAGGGTTTGTGGTTGGATGCCACCTGAAATTTTGGTTCTCCATGTGTTAGAGCCAATGTATCCATATCTGTAAGAGCCAGAGAGAGGCTCAGCAGCACTGAAGTCTCTTGTCACTGCACTAAGGCTCCAGTCTTTAGCAAATGGGACACTCCATTTCAATCTTGCCTGAGTAGCACTGGTTCTTACTGCAGCTAGCTGTTCTCCCATGGTCAGGATACTGGGACCTAAATCATCAGGAGCAAAGCATGAATGGCCAATGACTGGAGAAGACTCAGACTCCAGAGGGAGGGAACCCCGTATCCCCATCAAAGCACTTTCTTGCTTAAGCCTCTGGACTGAACAGCACAAGTTAGCAGAAATCTGTGAGGATTGCAAAAGAGACTGAAAAGACTCCAGATTAGATGGATCAAGATTCCCCAGGACCAGGGCTGAACTGTGACAAGTGTTCACACTTTCACTTGAGCTCCTTAAAGAAGGACCCACCACTAAGTCATGCCTAAGAGGGGAATCTGCAGCATGAGATGACAAACATGCATTGACCAACAAAGGGCTCACAGGATTCATACAAGAAGCAGGAGAAGGCTGATGCTGTTGGCTTTCCACCAAATAGTCACAATTCTTGTTCCTTCTTTCTGAACAGTGATGGTGAACAGTGGGTATGGAGGAGCTACCAGCTGCCTTGGCTTCCTGATGGTGCTGTTGAGGAAAGTCAATGCTCTCACTCCTTCTCCCTCCCAAAACACAAGGCTCAGGGTGAAAGTGCCTCTGGGAGAGATACACAGCAGGGAGGACTGACAAAGCAAGATGGGGACTCTATGAACTACACACTTAGAGCTGTGCTGCTGCAGCCCAGAGCACAGATTATTCAGCTGCAGCAAGCAGGAACTGCAGACCTGGCTGGCAGCGTCCAGGAAGGGCTGAGAAGGGCAGGAGAGATTAGTCGGTCTTCAGACTGGGATCTCTTCCCATCTGACAGAGGTGTGGTACACAGCTAGCCCTGTGCTGCTGTCTCTGGGCTTGTACTGAATGCTGCAGCCTCAGGCCAGGGATGAGAAATGTCTACTCGATTTCTAGTGCCCAAATACAGATTGAAATTCGTGTTCTTCTGAATGTTTCTTTGCTCTGACAAAAAACAAGAAGAAATATAAGCAAAGGACTGTGAGTATTTCCTATCTCATCTTGCCTAGTTTGCCAAAGCCTTTGGGTACTTTCCTTGTGAATTTCTTGTCTCTGATCCACCAGCCTCAGTCCTGAAAGTGTTATGGACACTACTCTCTTCCTGTTTTTCAGCAGACAATCACATCTGGCAGAGCAGGAATGAATGAAAAGGACAGATTCAGTTCTCCACAAAAAACCTGGAAAACAAAGACTTCCAGCATTATACACCAGCAGCTTCAGAAGGAGTCTGTTGCTAGAAAGGCTGAATTATCCCAAGCTCAAGACTACACAGACTTATTTCTTTTTGCCTGCACTAAAGGATGAAACCATGTTTACATATTCATAAAATCCACACTGTCCCCTAATCTGGAAGATTTACAGCATAGCTGGGAGACCTACTGTGCAGTCTAGCCACGAAGTCTGATGGTTTTACATATAACATTCATGCTGAAAATGGATTCTTAAGTTGCTGCTAACAGGCAAGTGCAATTTGAGAGGACTGTGATTCCATTCCCTCAGATTTTAAAAGCAAGTTGTCAATCACTGTCATTCTAACCACCATTCTTTTCCACTTCTCTTTTAAAAAATGAAAATGGTATTCTATAAAGACACACACATCTCTATCATCTTAAAGCCCCCTAGTCAATCTAAGAAGAGACAGCAACGAAATCAATGCCCATTGTCTTTTTCAAACACACCCTAATCCCAGAAAGCCTCCTGCCAAATTGCACTGTTTCTAAGCTGTGTTTATCGCATTCTCTTCCTAGAGAACATTTGAGGCTCAGTTGTCCCTGTTTGTAACAGCTCATTTTCCCCTCTCACATGCAAACTCCTTCAGTAATCACCACAATCTGGGGAGCAAACACAGTTTCTAAAGCAGCAGGAGACAGCCAGGCAGTGCTGCAATTATCCCTGGGAACTGCTGTTACTGCCTTTCATACATCACCGAGGGTGCCATGAACGGAAAGATCCCATTATTTCCTCCAGACCAGTTGAAGTTGGCAACTACAGAGTGAACAGACAAAGCACAGCTGCCTTCCTTAGGGTGCCTATCACTGCATGAAGTATAACCACAAAATGCACTGGACTGGTGTTCCATGGAAGCACTCCTTGCATCCCAGAAATATCCAATCAACAAGCAATGTATCACAAAAGGGTGTTACAAAGGATTTAAATTGCAAAAGGACATTAACCCACCACGTTTTTCAGTGTTATTTTGCTCTGTGAACACCCAAAACCTGGCTCTGGACTACCTTATGCTCAAGAATCTGGACATAATCTATTTTCCTGATAATAATCCATTTTCTCGATAACTTGTGATTTTTTTAGCTCTCCATTTCAATTCTTTGTGCTAGGTACCAGGTTCTAAACACATCATCATGGTTATTTCAGATGGTATCCTTCACCTCACTCATTCTTAATTTCAGTCTCACTGAGATCTGAAAGAAATAGTATCCTTTCAAAATCACATTTGTCTGCGTTCTGAAATTGCTACTTAGATATTTAAAATAACAACTTTTAAGCAGTAGGGTTAATCTCAGTCACAACAAGATCTTATGAAGATCTTTTTTAAAACTTCTTCTGAGGCCAAAAGATACTCAAGGCAAACTGCACATTTTATGAACTGCAAAATCCATGACCAATGGATTTTATGTTAGTTTTTATGATTCCAACTAAAACATTTAATGCTTGCTTACTATATACACACTTTGCAGCAACACACTAACACATTAAAACCTGAAACAAATTCAATTAAGCAAATAAAAATTAAGATTATCAAGTTATTTCTGTTGTTATAAGCAAAAGGAAATAAATAGCACAGTTAATGAAAAGTAAATCAAGCTCTTTCAAGCAAATACCATTTCAGCAATACAGTAATAATGCCAGACCCATAATAAACACATTTGCACTGCACACACAGCGCTTATTCCCGATCCCTGCAGATCAAGACTGATCCATTTCATAGTCCAAGTAGGGGCCAGTGATTACTCCGAGCTCACACTTCAGCTGCCTTAGAAAGCAGATTTTTCCAAACACTGCTCAGCGTTACAAACCAAACCAACCACCGCTGCTGCTGCACGATGCCTGAGATCAGCAGGTATTGGAATATTACCAATATAGCCGGACGGGACATGCTTGAGCTTGTCTGGCTCTTGCTGCTGAAGCAAAAAGTGGCAACTGTGGTGTTTTCACCTCAGAGACACTTTTGGCTAGTGTCAAAAGTGTCTCTGAGGTGCAGAGATGCTGCAGCTAGGTGCTTGGAGGCTGGTCCAGGCATGCAGGAGCTCCGATGGCTGCAGGATGGAGCTTCCCTCTGTAACAGGGTCTGCTCCTCAGGTTTACCTCTGGTGGAGAAACTTTAAGGCGATGGCGAAGGAAAGGAGTCGGTTCTGATGGAGGGTTTGGATCCAGAACTTTATTCTGGCCCACAGGCCTCTGAATCCAGCTCCAACAGAACTCACAAACCTCGTGGTTGCTGTTCCTTTGAACCCCGGGGAGAGGGGCAGGGAAGGGGTAGGGAGCCACCAAGCAGGTACACAGAAGGAGGTCTTAAGGGACAAAGGACACCTGGATAGCTTAATGTCTCCCCAGGGGTAGGGGGCATCTTTTGAATTCCGCCAATCACTCGATGCCCTTCTGGAATGCCAGGATTGACGGATAGTACTCGGCAGGGGGCAAAGGGGAGGGAAGGAGACGTGACCGACACACCTGGGGAAGGAATCTTCAGGGAGAAACCCGGGGTATCTGAGGCAAACCATGACATCACACCGCAACAAACAAGCACACAAAGGTAGTCCTCCCTCCGCAGCGCTGCCATCCAAGCACCCAGGAGGCAGTAATAGGAGTGAGAAACTCCTCACCCACGGCCGAGGCTCCACTTACCCACTCCGAGAGGCACCGGCTGCACTGCTGGGCCCCGGGGACCGACCCACACTGAGCGTCTGAGCCGGCAGCTCCTCCGCGGCCACAGCCACCCTCGGCCCCCTGAGCGCCCGCTCCAGCTGCGGCTCCATAAGCAGCTTATCCCCCCGATTAGGTCGGTCACCGGGGCTACAGATGGCCGGGGAAAGCCGCTCTGGGCCATGGCTAATTAAAGCCGGGACCCGGCCGGGGAGAGGGGGGCTCATGCCGGGCGGGAGCCGTGCCTGTCCCGGGCAGCGCCTCAGGACAGCCGCCCCGGCTTCCTCCCCGCCCTCCTTCCCAACCCGAACCTGTCGGCGCTGAGGGAGGCACTGCCCCGGGCGGGCTGGGCTTAATGCTGGGAGCTGCCCGCTCACCGCCAAAACGCCGGGCACAGCAGGAGCCGAGGGTTTAAAAAAACAAAGCAAAACTAGTGAAGCATCTTAGCTGTCTGGGTGAGGAGATCTCGCTGAGACCCCCTGAGAGGCAGCAAGGCCGTGCTCTGGCACAGCAGCCCCGTGAATCCCCTCACGCCCTCCTGGAACCAGATACAAACACTCTCTTCCTCCTCAGCCAGGAGAAGGGTCTGTTTTTATCATCACCTCTGATTTACTGCCCAAAACAGGTATCCTTGAGGCACGGTAAGATCAGTGTTACTCGTGAGGGGTTTGTTTTTATCATCACCTCTGATTTACTGCCCAAAACAGGTATCCTTAAAGGACTGTAAGATCAATGTTACTCGTGAGGGTTTTGTTTTTATCATCACCTCTGATTTACTGCCCAAAACAGGTATCCTTAAAGGACTGTAAGATCAGTGTTACTTGTGAGGGTTTTGTTTTTATCATCACCTCTGATTTACTGCCCAAAATGGGTATCCTTGAGGCACTGTAAGACCAGTGTTACTCGTTCCTTGCTCTGCTTCTTGGAGCTCCCAAATGTACCAAATTTCTCACAGAAAAACGCATGACAGGTCAGCTAGATGGGTACGTCCAATGTATAACATCTGGAAGGCCTCCCTAGATAAAACTGACTGTGCCAACACCCAAACCCCACAGCATTAAAAGCAGTGTTTTTCAGTCTTTGGTCCATGGATCTAGGTAAAAAAAACCCCATAGCATTTAAATGTCTTACTCAGGGCTCTGTGCTGTCACTGCACAGTTCTAAAGAGCTGAAAAAACCCATTCACATAAAGGCTCTGGAACTGCACAAGCCCCAGCAATTTCTGCCTACTCTTTCCTTCTTTGCCATCTAATTGCATGAACAGACCAATTCCTAGTCTTGTGCCCTATTATACGTAAAGCCTGAAAAAAGAATGTACAACACTTTTATAGCATTTACCATGTGCTTGGTTCAGGTACACCAAGAGGTCAATGTAGTGCTTGTGCAGCAGAGTAGAGGAAGCATCTGCTTACGTTTGAAGTGACTGAAGTTGGGAGAAATCTGCTTGGTTTTAAAAATACGAATGGCACATTTCTGGAGGTTACAGCAAAGTCAACAGGGATCTTGGTTACTGAAGAATCAACACAGCAGAAGCTCTTGTCAGGAGAAATGCAGTTGTAAAGTAACAGATATAAACTTTGACAATGAACTTGCTTCAGAAAAATACCTATCTTCCTAGCACTAGAATTCTGCCAAAGCTAACATACTCATTTTCTTCTGTAAATGAATCCTGTTGAAATGTGGTTGTTTGCGTGCTTCTGGGATTTTGTTTTTTTTGGTTTTCTTTTTTTAGAATCTTACCTGAAAGCCACAGCAGGACAGATTTATCGTGCATAACAACAGAGTCTATAGTTTGTCACACCCAATGGAGCTCACATCTACAGTGTAAATAAGTCCATCTTTCCTCAATCATTTTACTAGCCCATCTCCCCACCCACACAATTATATGCAGTATCTTCTACTTCTCAGAGTAAAGCTTAGGCTAAAAGCCATCAGAGCCCTGTAGACCTTCCTCCATAATGACCCTCCCAGACTGCCTGGCTACAGTCCCAAGCCCTCAGGAAAAGCTACATTTTCAAATGAGACATAAGTGACCAGTGTAACTTTTTCTAACACAGAAAAACTGTGTTAATTTTATAGTTTTCTTAGAAAAATGTAACATTTCAAGTTCTGTTAAGACAAGCAGCTGAAGGCAAAAGGATATTTCAAGGCACAAAGGATCTGTAATCTACATTCAACAGTCATTTTAAGTATCCTCAAGGACATTCAACTTGCATAAAAGCATCAGTTAATAAAACCCAATACAAGATACTGGGAGCACAAGAAGTTAAATAATGCCATCAAAAACAGCTCTTGGGAACTCCCAGGTGTTTCCTGGAAATATATCTGCATAAAATCAGGCTACAGTGTGTTGTTTTAGGGCAGTCCATAAGCCTTTTAAAGATTGCTTGTCCAGGAGTACTTTGAGTGGTTCTCTTATAAAGAAGAGGAAGCACAATGGAAGACAGCAGAAGGTGCATCCAGTCACATGTGTAGAGGAGAGATTTAGGGGGACGGAAGAAAGGAGAGTACTGGGATTACACAGTGCTTAACATGACACCTCCAAGATCTTCTGGACTTACTGCAGCACCCATCTGCCTAACCTTTAGGTAGGCAAAAGAAATATCAGATCTTCTCTTATTTTCCCAGTAGCAGGTGCTGCTCAGTGGGAAGAGGAAGGCTTGGCTGGGCAGGGGCAGTGTCTGTGCTGGCTGCAGGGTGCCTCAGTAGGGTGGCTGGGCTGCCTTGCTTGAGGAAGGCCACTGTGGAGGTGCCTCTGGCTGATCAATGGGCTCGTAGCTGCTGCTGTCCCGGCCTGCACTGGTGACACCTGAATGGAGATGGAAGAGAACAAGCTTAGCACACAGGCAAAAGCACAAGAACTGAATGCTCTAGAAGAAACTAAAAGCTCAGGAGCACATATTTTACCAGCTCCCCCAGCACCTGTGGTCTGTGATCCTCACTAAACAAGGAAGTAAGAAAAGTCATCTTTCCAACTTGCCTGTTCTTTCCTTGAGAACCACTCTCTTAGCAGCCACATGGCTGTGTGGAAAGCAAGACCCACAATACCCCATAGCAGCACAACAGGTTCCTGTAACAGTGTATTTCAGCAAGATAAAGTGTATGAGAACTCAGGGGAAAATGGACAGAGCCAGAAGCTGCAGGAACTGTGGCTAGCTGACAGCATAGATTTAAAGGAATGCTACACCCATGAACCACTCTTCCCAACAATGCAGCTATGCCTCAAATGTGGTCAAATTGCCTCAAATTTGAGTTCAATGGTCCTAACTGAACCATGAACAATTTGCCTGTGCAAAATCATGTTACTGTGCAGGGAGAGGAGGCAGAGAATACCCATGGACAGCTTTTTATCTATGGGCATTTGCCATGGGGAGACTGCAACCTGAATCACAGGCAGCCACCAGACTAAGAGGGATTTGTTCTAAACAGCAAGGATACTCCCAGGCAACAAAGAGGGGCTTAGAGTAGAAGGAAAACAAGACAGAAAAGGCCAGGAAAATTTCAACACTGGTGGGTTCAAAAGAAAATGCCAGATAGCAGGAAAATAAGAGGAAATTTGTTAAGCACATTCATCACAAGGCAACACACAGTACTGAAAATCTTGTAAGAAAGACAGTTCAGGAGAGGATATGAAACTACAAAGTGTCTTAATTCCCACCTGTGCCTGAGAGGAGACTCGCAGTTTGGCATAGTGTGGTTGAAAAGAAGTGCAGGAGATGAACTCCTTGATGATACCAATACTTTCTATACACATATTGAATCCCAATGACAAGCACAGTGAGCAGCTAATAAAAACTGACACAAAAAAGACTCACATGCCTCCTGACCCAGGAGGCATAAGACAAATCCATCTGGATTTTCACAAGTAGCTGGCAGAGATGACATCCACACTCCACTAGCAGAGAGGTGCAAATACCACACAGTGCCCTAAGCCATGGTTTCTTTCCATGGCTTCTCCTCCCCTGCAGGTTTCCACCTCTTTTCACAGGAGTGTGATCTTTGCTACCACCAAAGCTTCCAGACACTGTAATGCAGGTACACCATCTTTTTTCCTGCACAGCCTTCTCAGGATGACAAACAGAACTGTGACAGGCTGCAGGTTTTGCCAGCATGAATTCAAACAACAGTCCCTGGCAAACAATCAATCCCTGGCAGCTGCCCAGGCATGAATTACTACCAGGAATGCTTGGCAAAGCTGACCAAGACCCAGAATATCTAGCCACAGCACATCCTCTCTGACAAATCTTCCACGTTATCATTTTCAAATACAACCAGGGGAAAAATTAAATGTCTCTAAGCTAACATTAGTCCCAGTTTCCATGTGAGGAACAAAGTCCAAAGCAATCAAGGTAAATAGGACATGTGAGGCCCACATGGAGTTAGAAATCCAGCTTTATTTCCCTCTTGTTCATAATCCAGCTAGAGGAAATACTGCCTCTACTTTCCCCCAGAAGGAAAAAAAAGGGTTGACAAAGAAAGGACACTCAAAAATTTCCAACAAACACACACAAATGCAGGAGGAGGAAGAGAGGAAAAGCCTCTCAACACCATTGTGGGCAAAATGGTGTTGAGATATCAAAATGTCAAAAACTTCAGTTCTGCAAGGGGAGAGAGGAAGAATATAAATTTAAGGGCAAAGACACACGAGAAGGACAAAATGGGATAACAAACATGAGCAAGACAGAGCAAGCACCCTGTCTGCCTGGAATGGAGGGCAGAATCCAGTTGCACAGAGCTCAGGCTGAAGATCAAGGCAGCCCTGAGGAGGTGGCCCACACTGACATGGAAGCAGAAGAAGCTCCTACCTATGTTCAAGGTGTACTCTCCTCCACGCTCCCGATACATCCGATACACCAAGTAGCAGGACACGGGTTTGAGGAGGAGGCTGAAGATGGCCATGCCTCCACTGAACCGCTTGGCATCACTGAGGTAGTCGTGGGAAGGGTAGAAGATAGAGATGTGAATGATGTCTGTGAGGACTGTGAGCAGCAGGCCAGTCAAGAACTGGAAACAAGGACAGAGAATGGGACATGAACAGAACAAGGGTTTAACCACCGACAGTAACAGTCAGTATCTCTTTCCTGCAAGATCTGTGCTGCACAATCAGCCTTCACCCCAGTATCACACAGCGCTCTTGGTACTGCCCCAGGCAGACAGATACTCCTAGATGAATGATCTTGTATTTCATGCCTTTTCCTGTTAGATATCTTATCATAATATATTCTAGAATTGTTTGGTTTTGTTTGCCCATCTATTAAATGTTCAGAAAAGGGTTTTACAGAGCCCCTCCAACTGAAGCATATTAAACAATTTGAATCCTCATCTGGCATTACAAGTCACAACAGCAGGTTGTGAAAAAAAGGAAGAATCAAGTATGTCTCATCTCTGAGAAGAAAAATAATTGACAGTGAATGCTTCTCACCATGGTTACAGAGTTCATAGATTTATATGCTCCTTTAAAAAAAAAAAAAAAAAAAAAAAAACAAACCCACCCAAACAGGGAGCTTCTGTATTGGGAACAGCTGAAAATTGAAAATCACCACTAGCTCAAAGACTCTGCCCTCCACCCTCTTCCTGAGCAGCCTGGGGGAGACCAGCCCTCTTACACTCACCATCGTTATGGCATCAAGGGAATCTCGCTGCACAATGGCCCAGATCCCCACTGCAAGGACACTGAAATTTCCCCAGGCATAGGAGACAGGCAACATGTAATTCATGCATCCCCTGCCAAATGAGACAAAAAAATCCAGCTCACATTCACAGTAAGTCTGCAACAGTTTGGTGTCATCCCTGTTCCCATACAAACACCTCACTCTTAGATTTAGGATTTTCTTGCAAACAGGCACAAACAGGGGGTGCTGGTTCCCAGTGAACATCCCATTCCTAGTTTGAAGGAATACCCTCTTGTCCCCCGGGCCAGACACTAATCACTCACCACACTGTGAGCAGCCAGTGTACCAGAATGATAGCCTATGAAAAAAAAAACAACAAACAGGAAGACAGGTTAGCATTTTGGGAGAACTCTGGGAGGATCAATGTGACATGGCACAATCTTGTTCCCAAGGGATGGGTGGAAGAGTGGCTTGGACCCATGAACCAGGGCAGAAAGATGGTGAAGCAATTGGGACAGTGAAGACAAAGCTATTTTTCTCCACATCTGTTGCTGAGTATGTCCTGTGGTGCTACACTGTAGTCATTCAATCTTCTTGTCATCTCTGTCAACATCTGATTCAGGGACCACTTAGCCTTTTCTAAATGGGTTATTAATTTTGGAACTCCAGAAGATTTTGCACAGAAAGCCAGGCAATCTGATTAACGCTGTGCTAGCACAGTTTATACATGACCAATCTGGCATCCCATCACCAAAAAGCCCATAGATAGCCATGCCTCCAGCTCCCAGAATTTCCCTCCAGTCCTCAGCAAATCCTTCTTTTACCTCCTTCCAGTCTGTTCAGAGCAGTGGTCCAATCTCACTGCAGTACTAACAGACCTGAAGGCTTCTTCCAGGACTCTGGGAACCTGATCCTGCCAGAGCACAGAGGTCTTACCACTCCCACTGAAGCCACCAGGTCCCTTTGCCAACGGTGCCCTGAGCAGCAGTAAGATAATGCTGTCACAAATTCTGTATTTTGCAGGTGTCCTTAGTGATCCTGGTCCTTGTGCTTAATGGGACAAATCCAAGAAGAAAGGATTGTACTGTAATAAGTGATACAAGAATTCTCTTCACCACCACTTGCCATTTTTGTAACCAAGGAAACATACCTTACATGTTTATTCAGAGAGCATATGGGAACAAAAATATATCACTTCAGGCTTTTTCTACATCTATAGCCTGCTGGTCACTCCAGCAAAGGGAGATCACTCATATTTGCTCTCTAAACATTTGTGAAAGCAAGAATATGGAAGGCAGGCTCTATTAACAGTTTCACTAAAGAAAGGCTGAAGCCTGGAGATATCAGAGGATCCATGGGATACAGGTGCACTTTCATTTTTTCCTAGCCGTGAGAAAGGCTTCAAATTGGCATTTCTGCTGACCTTGGTATTAAAAAAACCAAACCCACATTACCAAAACCCCTCTGAAGCACACAACCCCGCCAAAGGAAAAAAAAGAAAATCGGGAAATGAGTACACAGCAAAAGCCTAAGTTACTCAGTGGACACAGGAAAGCTGTATGCAGATAAGAGCATTAAAGCATTAAGACACAAAAAAAATTTAAGATCTACTGACGCCCTGCTAGATTTCTTGACTTAAAACATCTCTCTATGCTTTAACTTAAAACAAAACTAGCTGCTGGAGAAGAGAGGCTGTGACATAAGTGAAGCACAGTCAGGAAAGCACAGGGGTGGCCCAGCTGCTGGGCTCACACTGCTGTGCCAGGACACCACAATGCAAATGATTTCCTGCTCTTCCTTCACTGCAGTGCCCCATCACAGCTGCTGAGCACTCACCAGACTTTGCTGTAACTTCCAACACTGCTTAGACAGATTTTTACTAACTAATTTTTTTAATTGTTCATGAAAGCTTGCAAAATGCTTCCCCACCCCTCATGCTTTCCCTTCTCACAAATTGTACCACAGACACACTGGAAAAACTGCTAATCAGTAAAATACAAGATATTCCTAGATATGAGAATGGAGACATGCAAATAGCATTTACTCAAGAGACTATCACAACATCAGGAAAATTCTTAATTAGGTAGTATTTAATTGCATGTTACATACCCTCAAGACCCCTCAAAGCTCACCAGTTAACATAATTAGGCAGGGTGGGTTTTTTTAAAGCTGTCTAGATCAATACTGCAGTTACTAAATTATGAAGTATGTTTAGTCATCAGCATAAAGTCAGGTAAACTAGGGCTGATACTATGAATGACTGCTGAAATAGAACCAAGATATTCCCTTATTAGTTATTAGTCCAATTTAGCTGACAGTTCTTCAGCACACTATGGAATTGGCCAGTGGTGTTGGTATGCTTTAATGTAGAAAATATCGTGTTAATGAAAAACTACAAGTTACTATGTGAGATTAGCTAATTTGCAGGCAGTCCCCTGATAAAACAGCAAAAGAATTTAAAATGTTTCCATCTGTCCAAGGACTTAAGTCTGTAGCTAAGACAGACATACATTTCTTCATTGATGAACTAGTGGTGAGAGCAGAAAATAAGAAAGGTGGGTCCTTTGTCTCCATCTCTTCTGGGAAAAAGGATGGCTATGTAATTAAAAGCACCCCACTGGAAACTAGGGAGAGCTAAGGAGAATTCCTACCTCCTTTGCAAATCCCAGCATGTGATGGAACTAATTGCCAAGCATAAAAAGAGCCTAGGTCTGCCAGGGTCTCATTAGATGGGAAACTCTTTGGAACAGGAACTCCTTTAAACATGCTTCAGCACAGAGCTTAGCACAAGATTGAATTTTGACCAAGTTAAAAATGAAACAGCTCCAAATTACAATAATTTTCTTGTATCTAAATTTCTATTTTTGAGCGAGCTCACCTACTCTATGAGTGACATTCACCTGAAAACACACAAAACCAAAATATAAATCTGAGTGGCCACCTGTGAGGATGCTCCTCATTATTATAACAGAGTGATAATAATGAGAGTGCTTAAGCAGTGGGACAGGCTGTCCAATGGGGCTGACAAGGCTCTGTCCTTATTTTAAAACTCAGCTGATTTTTGCGTTGAGCTGTTTGATCTAACTTTGCAGTTTGCCTTGCTTTGAATAGGAGGTTTAATCACATGGCATACAGACATCTCTATTATTCCTTGATTCTGTGACTTAGCATTTAAAAATGCCTAAGCACAAAATGTGTGTTTCCAGGCACATGAATTGTAGGGCATTGTCCAGGCTTGATCAAAGTCAAACGTTGTATTTTGAGGCTCTGCATGATTATTTCAATAATCACAGGTGTCAAGCTGTCATGGCAAAAGCATGGCTGTGCTGCTCCCCCCGTGTTTTGCTGAGCATGGCTGTTAGAACCGAGCCAGTAGATCCTGTTCAATGAGCATGTTCCCCACCCACTCCAGGGCAAAGCCTGCTACCTTAATTTTACAGCTCTGCAAGTACTTAAAGAGCTACCCCAAGGCTAAGATACTGCTACATTCTGGCACAAACACAGCTCAGTCATGCAGCTTTCTTGGAACCACTTCCATCACAAGGCTCATCTTTATAATCTCACGGAACCAGTAAGCAGATCATGCCAACGAATAGTAGCAGTGTGTGTTATTTCTAGGCCCCTTCTGAGTAAGAATCTTCCCCACTTTTGTGGTATTTTATAGGGAGTCAGGCCCTGACTCAGGAACAGAATAAAGTGTAGGTACAACTATTCCCTCCCACTTCCTGTCTTAGCAGCTCAGAGCAGAAGTGGCAGACTTGACAAGAAGGAATTTCTTAATGCTGAAAACAGTTTGCCCAGGACAAACTCACACTTATCTAGCAAGAGATTGGGGAATAGTTGTCTGAAACAAGGAAGAAAGGCAACATTTTAGTTTTGTTGCCTTTGTGACTCATTCATTGAAAAGTCTGTTTTTCAGCTCCCCTATCTCCCTTTCCCGTGGTAGAACATGTATTTTGTGTTGGCAAACTTTTTAATTAAGTGTCCTTAGTTTTTACTGTTGTTTTAGCATGGGAAAAAATAATAAAATCAAGTTAAAAAACAAAGCAGAAGGCAAGATCTTTTAATCTTCCTACTGCCCTGGGAATCACACAGTAGTCCAAACTTGTCAGAGCAAAGTATCAGCTGGTTTCCAGAATGTAATATAATCCATCCACAAGCTGGGCCTTGAAAAATCCATTTGCTTACTTGCCTCTAATGAGGGAAGTTGCTTTTCTTGGTGAACTAGTAAGAGGGGTATTCATCATTATATGAACACCGATCTTTTCTTTAATACAGCCACTTGAAAGCTGTCCTATACAAAGCTGAATTAATAATAAACCTGAGATAATACTATTCTCCCATCCAAGCCATAGGCAGCCTGGTCTAAGGCCACTGCTCACAGCTTAACAAATCAGCAAAAAAAGCCCTGATGTGATCTGTGATGCTTTCAGTCTCTGGGCAAAGCTTTAACCAAAGATAGCACCTGAACCATGCTGTATTAAATAAAATCACAAAGTAGTGAAGCTGGGAAAGGACACGAACACCTAGAAATCTCAGGGCTCTGAAAATGTGAAAGACAAAAAAAAAAAAAAATAGACGAAAATGTCACATGTCTGGTAGCACAGAAGAAATCAGAATCAAACATCAATATCAAAAGCAAACAAAGTGTGATTTTAACATCCACTGGCCAGAAGCAAGGAAGTGCTCCTTCCAAAAGTGAAAAATGCTATGTTAGTGGTAAGTCTCTTTGTGTGGTTATCAGATATTCACTGAAATTTCCAAAGTGCCCACAAGCGGAGCCTGCCCTACCCAGCAGAGAAGCAATTGCAGTTATGTATCAGATGATATGCCCCAAGTTAGTGGGCTTATTTTTCTAAGATACTTTGCCTGACAAGCAAAAGCTTTGTCTCCTCAGGATCTTGTGGAGTGTTTATCTTGGCTTAGCTCTGGTCAGCTGATCCAGGAACCTCCATGGACACTAGTTAATACCCAGCTGTTGTCTCTGCCCAGTTTAGCAATATCCCTGAAGTAGGGGCAAACTCTGGAGTCATCACCTGGTGGGTTTAAGCAAGAATCATCCACTGAGTTGGAAGGGACCCATGAGGATCCTGGCCCTGCGCAGGACACCCCAAGAATTGCAGCCTGTGCTTGAGAGCGTTGTCCTAATGCTCCCTGAACTCAGGTTTGATACTGTGACCACTGCCCTGGGGAGCCTGTTCAATGCCTGATCACCCGCTGGAGAAAACATTTTCCTGACAGCCAACCTAAACCTCCCCCCGACTCGGATTCATGGCGTTCAGAACTTCTGCAGCCTTTGCCCACGTGATTAAAAAAAGCAGAAACTTCAGTTTTTCCTCCTCAGAGGGCTCCGTTTTTCCTCCTCAGAGGGCTCCGCAGCTCCAGCAGGGCCTCAGCCAGGATCTGGAGCGGGCATGCGGCCGGAGATCATGCGAGAGGAGCAGGGTACAGGGGCGGTGCGCGGCGGCTCTGGGACGCTCCGGGTATGGAATTTGTATGGAACCCCCCGACGAGGGGAGAGAATGATGCATCTGACTTCATCTTATCAGAAGGCTAATTAATTACTTTATTATACTATATTATTCTATACTATATTACCCTATATTACATTCCATCTAAACTGAATCTGCCAAGCACTCCACTGCACTCAATCTCGTGACTGTCAGCCGACAGTCCCGATACACACAACCCCTGATAGGCCAAGGAAACATAACACCATCACTTTGGGTAAACAATCTCCATATTGCATTCTACTTTGGCACAGCAAATGATAAGAATTGCTTTTCCTTTCTCTGAGGTTCAGAGAATGTGAAACCCAGAAATATTCTTGGGAAGAGTTGTGCCTTGCTTTTCTCTGTGAAGAGAAATGTGGCTACACGGGGGAGCCCTGTTGGAGTTCGCCGAGTGGCAGCTGGTTAGAGGTGTCCCAGCAGAGGAGGCAGCCCGGCTGCTCTGCCTGCCTGATGTGAACTGCTCAGCTTCTGATCTCCTTAATGCCTCGAAGGCAGGTGCCACGAGGATGGTGCCAGACTTTTCTCAGTGGTACCCAGTCACAGGATGGTGGGCATAAACTAAAATACCAGAAGTTCCAGCTAAACATGAGAAAGAACTTCTTTATGTTGAGGGTGGCTGAGCACTGGGACAGGCTGCCCGAGAAGGGCATGGAGTCTCTCTGGAGATGTTCCAAATACAACTGGTCATGTTCCTGTGTCACCTGCCTTGGAACGGGAAAGGGGAGTTGGACTGGATGATCTCCAGAGGCCCCTTCCAACCCTAACAATTCAGTGATTTTGTTTCAAAAGCCACCATTAAGTTAAAAATATGCATATATCAGTTTCTTGGCTGCAAACACCCAGCCAAAGTGTGCACAGATCAGTTTGTTGGCTCCAAAAACCCAGCCAAACTCTTCCATCTGTTTGCAAATGCAATGCAGTGAGACAAGGTTGGACATTATACTTTGATTGTAATCAGAGTCTAGAAAAGCTAATGTGTGCAAAGGACTTAGCAGCTTTCTTCAGGAAGAGAGTTTTTGTGCATATATCAGTGGTGTGACCAAGGAGTAAGGAGTGACAAAGAAACTGTTGATAGACACCAATAAAAAGTTATTTTAAGGTGCTAACTGTGCTCAGCTATGTCACCCAACAGCTAAGTCAAGTTAAGGTCAGTCTTAGGGGTTGAGCCAGGTAGCTAGCATGGCTGGCAGGTCCTTAGCTGCTTCCTTTGCCCCTGGATTTTTCCCTAGAACTAGATGACTGAACCCTTTGCCTAAAAACCTGGTACAAACAACAAGTTCTTCATTTCTTATTCCAAAAGAAACCTGGTTTCATTTTAGAGCTAGTTGGTAAGGGACCAATTCAACCCCACACAGTTCAGCTATAACTTATCATTTCCTGTCCACTTCATACCAGCAGCCTTTTCTGCAGGTCTAGCAAATGAAACAACAGAACCCAGAGGTCAGGGTGACATTTCTCAAACTCTCCCCATCCTTGCCTAATGTATGCTGTCTGCAGCGTAAGGCTGCAATGTCTTACTAGGTTAGTTCCTTTCTTGTCATTATTCCTTCTTAAAGAAAAGATGGGGCCTCTAAGAAAGTAGCTGGGTCAGAGGTTCACTGCAGAAGTTGGATGTGGAAATGCATGAGTCATCCTTCAGTCTCATTTCCAGTTCAAGGAGTGAGAATTGTGCAGTGCTGAACTTACTGTCAGACATTCTCAAACAAGCCACAAAGAAGTGCAATCCAGCCTGTCCTTGACCGTGTCCTGAGTGCTATTGACTGCTTACAGCAGCACACTGCAAGATTTCCCAAGGCAAAGCATTAAATGCCAAAATGAAATTACCTAGAAAATGCTAGGAAGCATCAAAATAAAACTGACTGGCTGCATAGCTCAGAACAACAGTAAAAAACCCAAAAAGGCTGTGAAAGTCCCCTCAGGAATCTCTGAACATGTCACTTTCAAATGAAAGATTGAAATATAACTCATCTATTGCCACATGACACATGAGCTGTGCCTTCACTTCCATTATTGTGTCTTGCCTGGACACATTACTGTGTCTTGCAGCGAAGTCCTGTCTCCACCTACATAAGCCGTGGTATCAAATGAGATCAATGCTTGTGTTCCAGTAATGTCAAGTGTCACTGTCATATTATCTGAAAAATCCCTTTGCCCAGGATTCTTCTCCTGGGAAGCTGAGAATCCTCAGAGAAAAATGAAAATAATAATTATCTGATCTGCTTCTCCTGTGCTTTGCTGCTTTGGAATGTGTTTGGAGTTTGTTCACCCAACAGGTGGTTGTTTGATTGGTTTCATGTGAATTGTTTTGACTTAATGACCAGTCACAGTCCAGCTGTGTCAGGACTCTGGAAGCAGTCACAAGTTTTCATTATCATTCTTTGTAGTCTTCTGTATCTTTTCTCTATTCTTTAGTATAGTTTTAGTATAGCATTCTTTAATATAATATAAGATCATAAAATAATAAATTAGCCTTCTAAGAACATGGAGTCAGATTCTCAATTCTTCCTTCATCCTTGGAACCCAGAAAATACCACAGTCAAAGAATGACTGGATTTCAATGTAAATGACAAAAATATAGGACACTTGGGATGGGAGGAAAGGCAGAGAGACTGAATAGCCTTATTGCTGGCTCAGTGCTGTGTGTGAAGTGCACTAGGTATCTATCAAAGGAGAGCTGTTTGTTATGAGGATAAATTACACTGTCCCAGGCAAACGATAAGCACTGTTACGATGCAGCATCATGTGGGTTTCACCCTGTTTTTTAAGATTTTCTAAGCCTTCTGATGTTTGTATTCTTGTAATGAACTTTTTCACACACCTTATTACTAATTTAATAAGTAAATTACTTATTGTTTTGCGTTCTTTTCTGGAGGAGGAGAAATTTGATGGACTGTTGGTTTGTCCAGTGTCAGTGGAGAGGTGGCACTGTCACCCTCCAATCCACTGTCACTTTTGGAAATCTATAAATGTTGGAGTCAGAAATTAAACTTCCCTCTTTTTTACCTTGGAGAGTTGCATGTCTGTGTTGTTTTATTTCACAATGTGGGTCTCTTTGGTCCCTTCAGCATTCTCACTCAGCCTGAGACAGTGTCATTATCATTTATGCAGCATGAGCCATGATTTGAATTGATGTGTCCTCTGTTTAATGCAAAGCATTTCCCCTTGTACAATAAAAGCACTTGATTTCATTTTGTTCATCAATGTATCATGCAGGTAATTCATCTCTGCTTATTGTATCCTTGGCTTGCATATCATGGACTCGAGAGACTTAGGAATTATCTCATGGATATGAAAAGAATGAGAGCTATGACTGACATTATGCATTTGTATGTCTCTCACACCTGTGTGATCTGGGGGTTGCTTGTTTTTTATTTCTGCTTTGTGCTGGTGTACCTTGTAAATTGCCTCTCTGTGTAACCCACCATCTCTCTTCCCTCCCCAGGTTTGATAAAGCAACACAACATGGTGAGGAAGATAAGCAGCAAGTTAAAGAAGGCCTACTGGGAGAAGCAGGTTACCCAGGAGACTGGATACAGAGATTTTTGTGATTAGAAACTGCTCCAGGTGAGTTCAGCTCACTGCAACCGATACCGAGCAATTTGCTGCTTTATGCAAAATCTGTTGTTTTTAAAAATCTATTGGTTTGCCTTGTGCAGACTGAGTAAAACCCTAATACACAGCTGGATCCCCTCCTGATAGCATAAAAGTGAGGCTAATAAGGCAGAAATGCTTTCCTTTGCATTTTCAGGACACTGTGCCTTTGGTGTGTGAGATGATAGCAATTCCATAGGGTTAATTCCACAGAGTTAATACAATTGCTCCTGCTGGCCTTTGGAGGTGGAGACAAGCTCAGCCCTCATAGTTCTGCCCTCCTTCCCCTCTCTAGGGGTTTAGTCTGAAGACAACTAAAGCCTGCAGCTGACACCAGTATCTCTGAGTTTTGCCCCTGGCTATGGAGCTGAGAGCAGTGAAGGCACCACCTCAGCACAAATACATATATATTAGCCACAGAACCTTTCTGAATAAGTAGTAAGGAAGGGCATATAGAAGTTGCCTGGCTCTGCAAACTCCCTTTTAAATCCCAGTGGAAAATCAGCAAACAGAATCATTATCTGGATTGGAGGGGAAACTGAAGGCATTTTGTAATGCTGGTGGAAAGCCTCCTCCTGCAATTTCACTGCAATTTCACTGGCAAGGTGATCTGGGGAGTGGAGAGGGTCACATTAATGTGGTGTCCTGACAAATGCACTTGGAAGTCCTTCCCATCTCAGCAGCAATGAGCTGCTCCTCTGATTTTCTAAAATCTAACTAAAGCTTTGAGATATCATTAAGAGACCACTCTTCAAGGTTCACTGGCACTCCAGAAAATGAACTGACACACCAGAAGTGGTTTTATGGAGTACATATGCTCACTCAGAACATTCCAAGAAAACAACAGCCCTCGGGTTTTTTTGATAAAAAATATGAAAGCAATGTTTTTTCCAGGCTTCATGTAGCAGAGAATGACTGGCATGGATGTGAACAATTGGGTACAGCATGGGTTTCAAATTGAAGCACTTTCACACACTGTGGATTTACAACAGGGTAATTACTGGGGGAGCGAGGGAAGACAGAGAGTTTCAATAAAACACCTCCAAGCAAAAATGAATGCAGACTATTACAGACCTGAGACGGAACGATTCCCAAGTGTTTTAATTTGTGTTTCCACTCCTTGCCTGTCTTGCAGTCATAATTTTGGCAACTACCAGCATCATCCCTGAGATTCAACAGCATTTGCAGAGCAGGCAGCTGCTGATTGTGTCAAATCAGCATGCTGTTCTCTCTTTTCCATGTTTAATGATTCTCAGCCTTGGGGAGCAGTTTAAGGTGATGCATAACCCTTGGACTCTCAGAGGCTGCTAACAGCAGTAGCTGTAGAACAGGACTTCGGGTGGGACTTTGTCACTCACCTTTCTTGCATGCATGCTCTGTGATGAACTTTAGAAATTATTGCACAGAGTCCTGCTATGGCTGGTTTGGGCCTGGTCCAAAGTCCTTTCAAGACAATAGACAATCTTGCAAGAGCTCTGACTTAAATTCTCTGGGGGCAGCAGAGAAGCTGAGCTTGTGTGAATTCTTAATTTGAGTTTCTTAAACAATCAGTTGAGAAGAACATATAAATCAAGTCTTGCTTGGCATTTGTATCTCTCTCTTGTTCAGACCTAATGCCCCCAAAGGCAAAACTGTCACTGACAGCACTGTGATTATGAGATACTGGGTAAAAAGGGAAAAGCTGCTAAAAGTAACCCATGATGGTGATGCTCTGCAGCTGCTGTCACGCCTGTGAGACAGCACAGAGTGGCACTAAGAAGCTTTGCTGTGCTCACAAGTGGGTTGAGCTTGGACAAATGCTGCCCTGGACTTTTATATCACAGGCTGCTCTTGCATTCCACACCTTTGCACGTTATTTACTCAACAGCTTTCCTTTGCACTGCAATTGTGAAGTCAGTAGTTGATCTGGCTGACCCATATTTTTATGCTGATTCATTTCATGCTGCTGTGGCTATGCAGCATGTGCCTGTAGCACTGCT